>JAOXNZ010000064.1:5673368-5684087 GCA_028566095.1 Kryptolebias brasiliensis | reverse complement strand
TATATAAATATGCACTTGCGGAACATGTTTTAATACTTGCTATATACACATTAAAAAGTACTAGCTGTATGAGTGATTACATATGAAAAAAACAACTTAAAGAACGAATATTAACAGTAAAAGTAACAGAGATTACCCACTTAAGTTGCGAGTAGCAACCATCTTGAAATCCTAACTGGGGATTGTCGGACTTGCTCACACTTTCTGCGTGGGATGTCCCACTTCAGGTGGCGTTCCCATTGAAATTTACAACTAGGAACTTGGAAATTTCCATTTCCCAGTACTACTGGAATGCACCATTAGTATTCAACCCTTTTGCAATCAATACGTTCAGAAGCCACATACAGTGCCTTGCAAAAGTACTGAAGGAGATGCTGTGGTCAGATGAGACTAAAACTAAGCCTTTTGACCATTAAGGACAACACCGTGTTTGATACAACCCTAACACCAACATCATACTGAGAACACCATCCCCACAGTGAAGCGGAGGTTGTGGAGGTGGTTTTTATCAGCAGGGACTGGGAAACTGGTCAGAGTTGAAGGAAAGATGGATGGAAAAAAATACAGAGAGATTCTTGATGGAAACTTGTTTGAGTCTTCCAGAGATCTGAGACTGGGACAGAGGTCCACCTTCCAGCAGGACAATGAACCTAAACCCTCTGCTGAAGCAACACTCCAGGGGTTAAAGGAGAACCAGCTAAAGGTCCTGGAATGATCCAGTCAAAGCCCAGACCTCAGTCCAACTGAGAATCTCTGGTTTAATTTAAAGATTGTTGGACACAAGCAGCACCCATCCAAGCTGAAGGAGCTGCAACAGTTTGGTCATGAAGAATGGACAGAAAGTCCATGTTAGATGGACCAGGATCATGAAGACAAGCCTGAAAAGACTTGATGCTGAAACTGCTGCAAAACGGGGTGACACAAAGGCTCTGGAGGGTGAAGATTTATGCACCCTCTTGCTTTGTTTCATTGTAACAAAAAATATTTTGCATCTTTAAATTAACAGTTGTGTTGCAGAAATTACAAATTCCACAAAATTCCTTTCAAATTCCAGGTGTAGTGCAACAAAACAGAAAATCCTATGGGAGATGAATACTTTTCCAACCCAGTGTATAGTAAATATTAATTTAAGATAACTTGAGCAACCCTAGATGTGAATTGAATTCTTTCCTCTGAGCACTCAACTAAACCACAGTCTTTGTGAGAAAATATTTAAAAAATGATGTTTCTCCACTGTGGATGAAAGATTATATTAATACTTATTCCAGATAATATTTCATGGCTGTAGTTCATGATCATTATATCATATTATGTTGTTGACAGAACATTTCTTACTAGTGGATTTATCTGTCACGGCTACTTGCAGATAAGAATGTTCCATTTTGATTACTGGATTATAAGGTCTCTGTTATGGCTCCATCCTTGGGTAACTCAGCAAACTTGGCTCATGAAGCCTGTGTCAGTTGATTGTGGGATTCATGCATACTTTGATCGTGAGCACTTCCTGGAACCTGACTGGCGTATGGGTCCAAATCGGTCCTAATCATGGGCCACTGGGCTGAAATATTCCTGTATTGTGTTTCTCTTTGCCACAGCGTTTGCAGACGTTTTGTACTCTGTTGAACTTGTGACCTGCCATAGCAATTAATCAATGCCACAAAAGACAATTGCCTTGTTTAACTATTGAGTCCACCATTATTTCAGAAAATCCACCACACCACTTTTTTGCTTATCCACAGGCCTGTTTGGTCTTCCAAAGAGGAACGGTAAACTGAAGGACATCAGCCATTTTGACGCATCCTTCTTTGGAGTCCACCCCAAACAGGCCAATACAATGGACCCGCAGCTTCGCCTCATGCTGGAGATCTCCTATGAGGCGATCCTCGACGGAGGTGAGAAAACAAGGTTACATGAGAAAATACATCACAACAGAAATGTCTGGTTTCAGGGTTGTTTTAAAAAAATGTTTGCAAACAGGTCTGAATCCGAGCACATTGCGTGGCAGCAAGACTGGAGTCTACATTGGAGTGAGTGGCTCGGAGGCTGGTGAGGCCTTAAGTAGGGACCCTGAGGAGCTACTGGGCTACAGTATGACTGGCTGCCAACGGGCCATGTTGGCCAACAGACTGTCCTACTTTTTTGACTTCAAGGGTATGTTCACTCAGAGTACATTCCAAGGACCAAAATATGTTTGTTGCCTTGTTTGTCCAGTGTGTGTTGGAGTGTTACAGTTGAATATTTACGACTAGGAACTCGGAAAACTGGTGTGGACATGGTGACAGAGGACTGTTTCAGTTTGAATGTGTTAATACCATTTTACAACAAAAGAAATCTAATGTCAATTTAAAGAGAAACCAAAACAAGATTTACGGTCAGTTACAAACATGTGTGGTTTACTATCCATAGGTTGACAACACCTAGACTAAAACTGAGCTCACACTATCACATAACAATTAAACATACAACTCAAACATGCTTCAGGCATCAATGTCATAACATTTTATGGACAAAAAGTCTCCAAAATGCCAAATGATGATGTTTCACTTGGAGTAGAATACGTGTCATAATGTTATAATGTATAAATCTTTACATTGCCATCACTCTCACATTACCCTTTTTTTTTAGATTATTTGCAAGCTCAAATTGCAACAGCAGCATCCTATAATAACGTAATAATTCTGGGGGAATAACTATGTAATTTAAAACTGACTGTGGCATAAAGGTTTCTGAAATTTTTGACATTATTGTAAAGTAGATGTAGTCTAAAAGTTCTACTTGTTGTTGTAAAGCCTCAGCAAACCTCTTTAGGCCCCGCTCAGACTACCTGTTAGCTCATCAATCTGGCCAGAATAACACTGTTTCAAAACGCTATCTGCAACAGGTAAGATATTAATTGTTCATAATGTCTCCATTGAACCCTATTTCAAAAGACCTGAACTTTCCCTTTAAAGCAAAGTAGGATTGTAATCAAATTTAATCCTATTTTAATGTGCAGTGATGCCTGATAATTGAGTTTGGCTGAACTTGACATATTTTAATTAGTTTCTTTCATGGATAAATAAAGTAACATTCATTCATTTATTTAACAAAAGCGACACAGTGATGAACGTCCAGCTGCATCATTACGAGTTGGCATTGTGGGCTGAATTACCCTAAACACTCCTGTTATAGGTTCCATCATTCTTGTAAAATTTAGCTAAAATAAATAACACAAAAATGACTGCACCAGCTTGATGGCCCTGTACTGTATGTGTATTCAAAGACATAAGTTCTAAAAATTTCTTTTTGTATCGTCAGCAGTGACAAACTGTGAAAGACTTTTTATTTTACTGTTTGAATCATTTCACACTTTAAATGTTCTTAATAAGAATGGACATTAGTTCACTCATATAATTTTTTTCACAGGCCCCAGCTTGACAATAGATACAGCCTGCTCCTCCAGCTTGTTGGCTTTAGAAAATGCCTTCCATGCAATCCAGCAGGGCCATATTGATGCGGCTCTGGTAGGGGGAGTCAACTTGCTGCTGAAGCCAAATACCTCAGTTCAGTTTATGAAACTGGGCATGCTCAGTCCTGAGGGAACCTGCAAGTCCTTTGACTCGTCAGGTAAAATAAAATGTATTTTATCCACAATGATTAAAACATGTTTTTAATAAGTTTAAAAAAACAACTTTGCATTTTTATAAATTCTGAGTGTGTGGTGCATGTATATGCTTACTTTAATACTTGTTTAATTTTTTATCAGGGAATGGATACTGCCGTTCTGAAGCAGCAGTAGCTGTGCTGCTGACAAAGCGATCAGTGACTAAAAGAGTGTACGCCACAATAATCAATGCTGGCAGCAATACTGATGGATACAAAGAGCAAGGTAAGCACTAGGGTTGTGCATCTCTGGTCTGTGGCCAATACAATACTTATCTCAATACTCTACCAACAATTCAATTTATTAAAGATATATGAGCAGCAGAAAACCAATAAAACATGATTAAAGCTGCTCACGGTACAATTCAACCTTTAATAATCCTGCAATTCAGCCTTAAACCAAGGTACAATTCAGCTTTTAATTATGATAAGATTCAACCTTCATTTATGTTCCAATTCAGCCTTTAATCAAGACTAGATTCAATTCGGTATGTGTTTTGTTCAACACATTGAGATTTAATGCAATGGAATACAACAGAACCAAGGATTTGCTCCTATGTCAATTAAAGAGACTAATTATTTACTACCTAATAAAAAAATTGACCACTTAAACAATTCTTGTTTTACACTTACACTTTCAAAACCTTCACTTACAATAACAAATAATCCACAAAAAAGAGGCCTTATACAAATTTTATAAAACTTCCAGCAGCAGATGTGTTTAACACTCAGTAACTCAGCCGTGAGTAGCATCTTCTTTTTTATGAATAATAAAACACAAGTTTACCATTTCTTTCTGGAATTTTAGTTCATCCCCATGATCAGCACATTTTCCAAAACATATTTTTTTGTGTTTCTTTTTCTAATTTTGCTCTTATCAAATGTTTATTTTTAGGTGTAACGTTCCCTTCAGGAGACATACAGCAGATGTTGCTTCGCTCTCTTTACGAGGAATCAAATATCTCTCCTGAGCAGGTGGAATACATCGAAGCCCATGGCACAGGGACAAAGGTCAGCGTCTAGTTTCCTTAACACAACTTTTATCTGTCTCACCACATAGATACTATTGATGTCAATACTTATGTATGATTTATGATTTATTTGTATTTTCTTCTGAGAATTAAAGTTATCTTTACTTGTACATCTAGAGTCACTCACCAGGATTATGTTATTTCAACATCTTCTCTGTATAAACAGGTTGGGGACCCACAGGAGGTGAATGGTATTGTCAGTGTCTTCTGCCAGTCAAAGCGAGAGCCATTGCTTATTGGCTCCACTAAATCCAACATGGGCCATCCAGAACCAGCTTCTGGACTGGCAGCCCTGGCAAAGGTAAGTAGAATTTTAGACCACATCTACTTTCAGAGTCATTTTCAGAAAACTATTTGGAATTTGATTTGGAAAAAAAATGAAGCCTTGGTTTGTTTTTCTCGACAATTTTCTATGCCTTTTGTATGTTTGCTGAAGGAGTTCTTCCTTAAGTCATTAAAGCTTTAGAGCAAGTTAAGATTCTTCAGATGTTGATAATTTCATAAGTTCACACTTTATATCAGAAAACAAAGACAACTGATAAACAATTCTTTCTTCAAAAGTCCAGCCACATTCAACTTCACTTGCTTGAATTACAGGACCTGAATGATTGAGAATATACACCAGCTTGATAAAGAAATCAAGAAAAAATAGCGAAAAAATAGAAAACTAGTAAAAATAAACATTCTTGTAACTTGAAATTTAATCATTTTTTAAAATAATTTGATTAGTGTCAAACTCTTAGCTCTATGGTAGAGTCTGATTTCTTTACACTCTGGGTAGAGGGATTCTTTCTTATCTTTTGTTGATAAGAAAGGATTTTTGGTGAGACATGTACTGCAGTAATCTTTAAAAAAGAAGAAAAAAAAAACTTAGTGAGCAATTTTGAAGTATTTAGTATTTTTACAAATAGGTTTAATTATTTTATCTTTTTATGTTACACATATGAAAATTCCTGACAGATGTTTTCTTCTTTTACTCAGGTGTTACTTTCTTTGGAGCGAGGGGTCTGGGCTCCTAACCTGCACTACCACAATCCTAATCCGGACATTCCCGCCTTAACCGACAGCCGGGTTCAAGTTGTCGACCGACCTCTTCCCGTCCGAGGAGGCATTGTGGGGATCAACTCCTTTGGTTTCGGAGGCTCAAACGTTCACATCATTCTTCGTCCTGCGGATAAACCAGCCTGCTCAAATTCACCACGGATGATTCCCAGAGTGCTTCAAGCCTGTGGCCGAACAGAGGCTGCAGTAAACGCCATACTGCAAAAGGGAAAGGAACACTCCACAGATGACAGCTTCCTGTCTCTGCTGAATGGATTGTCCGGAGCTCCCACTGCCAGCATGCCCTACAGGGGCTACGCTCTTCTTGGCTCTCAAAGTGACATCATGGAGGTGCAGATGGGGCAGGCTTCAGTCAGACCTCTTTGGTACATCTGTTCAGGTAACTCATCACACACAGAGCAGTCTTTTCAGTGCTGTTTTGATTGGTTCAGATACAGTATCTAAAACAGGTTATTGTATATTTACAGGTATGGGAACACAGTGGGCAGGTATGGGCCGCAGTCTCATGCAGTTGCCTGATTTCAAAGAGTCCATTCTGCGGTCAGATGCTGCCCTGAAGGACACGGGCCTGATTGTGTCTCATCTGCTCAAAGAGGCTGATGATGCAACTTTTGAGGACACTGTTCACGCCTTTGTTGGCCTTGCTGCCATACAGGTAAAAATAAATAAATAAATGATGTGCACAGAAATAACTAGGTGCTGTTTTCTTGTGGAATGTAAACTTTGCTTCCATGTAGCTGCTCTAAATATTTTGACTAAACCTTGAACAGGCTCATTTCTGTAAGTAAAAAGATCAGAGTATAATATAATATAATAGCTGGATTTCCTAGTTGTCCAAAGGAAGCAAACAGGACTGCAGGTCCATGTGGCACGAAAGTTGTTGTCAGTACTACTTATAAGTTATAAACTTGTAGTTCTACACATTGACTTTTTGTCCAGAAGTGAGGGCTGGTTTTGCCATTTGGATACTTGAAATGCATTTGTTACTGTCAGCCACCAAAAGCCAAAAGACAGGCAATAACTTATGTCTGTGTGTGTTTGTCTGTCTGTTAGCAAAATATCTCTAAGACTCAGACTTTAATGAACCAGAAATAAACATTGGTGTACATCTACAAATGAATAACTTTTGAAGTAAACCCAATTCAGGATGGCCACCACAGCCAACCAACCATCATTTAATTTAGTCAATTTTACAAATATTGAGCTAAAATTTTATGTGGTAGTAGCTGAGAGTCATCCCCAACACAAATTTCAAGCACTAATAGATTGGCCAAGATTTCACATAAAGTTATTTTCACAAAAATCAGGATTATTTAAGACTGGAGTGTATTTACACGCTGCTGTAGAGAATTTTGTGATTTTGTTTAATTCCCACCAAGCTGTCAGAGGTTTTGTGAAAAATGAAAGACTTTTTTGGGAAGAAAACAAAATGAGGCTGAATACATCAACTCATATTTTTGTAAGTTTTGTTATTTCATGTCAGGAAACCTTGTCATCTTTGCAATCATCGAGATTTGATAGTAAAAATGCAGAGGCCACAAGATTTAAGCTCCTTAAAGCTTGTTAAACCTTTTAGGGTCTCTGTAGAAGAGTTATCAGTAAGAAAGTCAAAACCTTACAGTTCACAGAACACAGAAATCTATCTGTAGGTTGGAGTGGCATTACTTCTTCATACATTTTGAAGAAATGCTTATTGGGATTTATTTTCCATTACAGTATACACCAGTTCTATAACATGTCAAAGCATAATAACTTGTTCTGTCTATGTGTTTACAGATAGCTCTTATAGATCTGCTCACAAACATGGGTCTCCAGCCTGATGGCATCATTGGACACTCAGTGGGAGAGCTGGCCTGTGGATACGCTGACGGATCCCTCAGCCACCGTGAGGCCATCCTGGCTGCATACTGGAGGGGTCACTGCATCAAAGAGGCCAAACTTCCTCCAGGAGCAATGGCTGCAGTTGGTAAGGAAGGGAGAAAGTTATTCTAGAATTCAACATATGGTGTTAAGATGGTCACTGGATCTCTGACTGAGGGAGAGGACAAGACTACAGTCATAGCCAAGCGTTTTGTCAGTAACATAAATGTTGTGTTATGTGGATTTAAAGGGATAGTCATTTTTGAATTGATAGTCAAATAGTTATAATAGTTAGTACCTAATCAGTTTTTCGATGGTATATGCCGATGATGCTGAGAGGCTGCTGAAGGTATCAGTCCACAGGGAGTTGAAAAAAAATTTTGTACTGTCTAGATGCACTGATCAGGTAGGCTAATACGTGCAGCAACCTCGGCACCATCAGCATAAAAACAGTCTTTGCTCAGCACACATACATTCATGTAGTAACACAGACGTTGTTGGGTTGAGAAAACAGTGATAAACTAAACATATCATGCAAAAGTGTAGAAGTTTAATATTAGCTAATGTAGCATTCTTTTGCACTGATATGTCGTTTTTGAGAGAGTTGTTTTCTAAGCATGAAAAATGTTTAAAAAAGGGCCCACATTTGGCTAGCCATTAGTCTAGCCTGGACAAAAACGTCTACCCTTTTCTTTATACTTCATGGTCTAAGACTTATGTCACAGTTATAAGGTACTAACTACTGATAAGTATGACCAGACTATTCTTTATTTTCTTGCATAGTTCTGTCCAAGATGAGATGTCAAGATGCTTGTGACCATCTTTTGTTTTATTGTTTCACGGCTATACAGTCTCTGACTGGTACAAGGAGCTAAATAGAAATGCTAGTTTAATTATTGAGATTTTGATTTAATCTTCTTTGTGTTATTTATGATGCACATGTTATATTTTCCAGGGTTGACCTGGGAGGAGTGTATTGCTCAGTGTCCTCAGGGAGTCGTTCCCGCCTGCCACAATGCTGAAGATACAGTCACTGTCTCTGGTCCTCAGGTAGGACATTTTTAAAAGATTTCATTTTGACTGTGGTGGCAAGATAAGATTTAGTGACTTTTCTTCATTAGGTGCAACTCTTCTAGTGGTACAGCTCTCCAGCTTTCCCATCCTTGTACCTTCTCTCTATATTTTAAGGCAGACAAATTCTGTTGTTTGGAATTGTCTCATCTTCTGGATTTTCTGCTTTGCATTTCTTTTGTATTGATAAAAATTAACAACCTGGGTGTTTCGGCCTCTCTTATTATTTCTGCCACGACAAAATGGTGTCAGCGGTGGGATTTGAACCCATGACCCAAAAGAGACTGAAGAGCTGTATCTCTAACAGTGCAGTGTGACATAGTATCAGATCAGACACATACTCTGCTTGACAATTCTGCACCTAGTGAAAAAATGTCACTAGAGTTTTACTCTGCCACCACATTAAACACATAAACAACCTGAATAATGCACAGCCTGAGAACAGTTAACCTGTCTGACAGCTTTGGAGTGTTCAGTTTCTTAACCTGTAATTATGTTGCTGATTTTGTCAACTAGAATTTATATGAATTGTAATCTCAGTGTCTTTTTAATACCACTCATTCATATTAGTGCAATTTAATTTTCATTAGGAAACTTCTAGTACCTGATGAGTACTTTGAGCTGTTAGCAGTTAGAGAAACTGAGAAAGGAACAGGAATAATTAGAGTGAATTGAAGGCCTGCCTGTGTATGAGACAGTTAGATGAACTCTGTCGGTGTAGCGCTGTCCATTTAGCAACATGGTGTTGCACACAAAAAGTGTTGCAACTGACCTTCGACCATGTTGAAACACAAAGTGTGTTTACTGTAAGTGACTGTGTGAAGCAAAAGTGATACAGAGCAAAAATCCACACCAAAGTGTTTGCTTGTGAAATATGAAGTTTGAATTGTTTTAGATGGCAAAACATTCCTTTTCTCATGGCTTTGTTATGAGTATTGGTTAGACGGTTTCTTCTTCACAAATTCACCATAAGTCTCCTTGGAGAAAGCCTGTTATACCTGTGGTACCTGTTGACAGCTGGGACAATCCTCAGTCCTTCGTAATGTGGAACAGGACAAAGCGGGTATTAAAAAATAGTGAATGCCTTGTTTGTGTTTCCTTAAAATGCTAATAGAATGTATGTATTCATTTATGCTTTAAAGCTTAATGCTATAGTTCAGCTCTTTTTAAGTGAGCTTCTATGTAAAAGTTATAAACAATTATTATCTTACCTGTTGCAGATAGCTCTTTGAACTACCTCAATTTGATGAAATAGAGTTTAATTCTAATAGCTAATGGCTAATCCGAGTGGGGCCACTATCTTTATATTTCCATCAGTTTTATATTAAACCATTAATCCAGCAGAAATATAATATTCCTTTAAGAAGTGCCCCTAACAGACTGCACAAAAAGTGCTACAGCTAGCTGCTACTTTCAATAACCACAGAATTATATGTAATAATGGCAATTTAAAGGTTTATAAAACAGTTTTCACATGAACCCCTTGGAAATTTTTTTTAGATTGTTGTTGTTCAAGATGGCAGCAGTTTGTTTTTGGTTTTAGATCACGCAGGCTAGCCGTTATCTCATCAGTCTGGTCAGAATTAAGCTCTAATTCTCCTAACTAAGGTCATTCAAAGAGCTATCTACAACACATAAGATATTAATTGTTCTTAACCTTTTTGCAGAACCATACTTCAAAAGATATGAACTACTATTGCTTTTAAGCACACGTATGGTGCACCAGGTCTAATGGGGTAAAATAATTGGATAAAACATGGTCTTTGAAATAGTTGGTTGTATTAAAAGAAAAAAACAGAACATGAAACGAAAAATGCACTGAAACATGTAAAAAATGAATATACTTGACATATAGTTCATGTAAAGACCATAATTTGAACATTGTCCGGTTAAGAAAGGCAGTCACTCCCATTTATTTTGAGCATATGAACCTATCTGCAGTCTTTAGAATACATTAACAATATACAAGATCTCAGAAGGCTTTAAAATGTGCCAGAACAATGTCAGGTTGTACAGGTATAATAAAAACTTCAATAATGTTTCTACTTTATAT
>JAOXNZ010000064.1:5623383-5635447 GCA_028566095.1 Kryptolebias brasiliensis | reverse complement strand
CTAGTGATTAACAACAAAGAAGCCTCAGTGCTTCAGTTATTTACATGGAATTCTGTGGTTATTTGTAAGTGATAAAAGCAGCAGCAGCTAGCTGCAACACTTCCAGTGCAGCATTAGCAACTTCTTTGCAGGAATATCATAACTTTTCTGCTGGAATATTTATGTCGGGGCTATTCAACTTTTGTTACAATTGGGCCATGTGAGTTTGAGGGCCACAGACAATAATTATTGACTGCTGCTGAAAGATAAAGTGTGTCTGTCTGTTATCAAAATATCTCATTAATCACAGGATGAACTTTAATGAGACTCTCAGAAAGTCATCAATGAATGTAGATCTACAAGTGATTAACTTCGGGAGTCAACCTGATTTAACACAGACTCTACATCCAACTGACCTTAACACATAAATGGCTGTAGCTCAGTCAATTAAACAGATATTTTGTGTGACGGTATCCAACCCTAACCCTAACCAACACATGTTCTGAGCTCTAACAGATAAGATCTTTGTTTTAAGTTTGCCTAATGACAAAGGCAGACTTCTGTCAGCTCATTATAAAGCTCAAGGTATATAAGTAATTCTGATTTGTATTATTTTAGCATTGTAATCAGACAAATCAGTATGGGATTCTGGCAACTTCATAGGGTCAAATGACATTTTATAAAGGACCTGATCTAGCCTGTGGGCAACTTGTTGAATAGGCCTGACCTATGTAATGTGAATCTGGTGGCAACATAAAGGTCTATAAAGCAACAAGGAGTTGATTTAAGGCAGAAGCAATCCACTTTGGTCTTGGCCTCGCTCAGAATAGCTGTTAGCTCGTCAGTCTGGTCCAAATTTTCTCCAAACTCAGGTCGTTCAAAGAGCTATCTACAGCAGGTAAGATATTAGTTGTTCATAACCTTCCCACAGAACCCCACTTGAAAAAATCTGGACTATCCCTTTAGCAGCCACTGACCTCTAACTTCTTGTAGTCGTAGTTGACACTGTGCAGCAGCTTGTTGGCTTGACTCGTAGCTTGCTGAATGTCTTTTTCAACTGATGTAGTGTTCCCTTTAGACTCTGTTAGAAAGAAAATAAATGAAACAGAAAGAAAGGAGGTAAACAACAACAATACACACTGAATCAATCATCTGAAAAAAGGGGATCAGAGTAGGAGGAATACTCAGTTTTACTTCTTTTTTGAGTCAGAAAGGTAGTCTATGCACAACTGTTGGATCGCAGCTGCTGCACTCATCCATCAGTAAGAGCAACAATGCCCGGTATTATGCATAACTTCAAGACTTATTATAAAAATGTATATGTTCAAAACACTCTTTCAGTACAATATTACAAAACAATTATTTTCCCTAAAAAGCCCAAAGTAATTTTTGTACAAGGCTGTGAACTTTTGAATTTTTTTATCCTCCAGTAGATATTAAGTGCTGAATGTCTTTTAGAGAATTCTATAAAGTCCAAATAATTTAAAAAAAAACATTAACGAGATTTATAAAACCTTCCTTTGTTGTTGCTTCATCATCACAGCCATTCAATAAATGATGGAAATCAGGCAGATATTTTGTCATAACAAATTTAAAAAAAACAACAAAAAAAGTCTCACCTTCCTGCTTCAACTTCTGAATAGCAGCATGGAGCAAACAGGGGAGCAAATGACGAGCCAGGTCACCTGGTTTCTGCATCGCCAGATAATGAAAAACCTAAACACACACACACAAATTACTTTCCACTGTTCATCAGACCTCGGCTTGTTTTTAACTACACTGTTTTGGCTGGCAGGCTTTGAGAATTAAATGGACGCACAAAATTATTATTAGTGCTGCAAACGTTGTGCAGTCCTTTGGTGGATTCATGCCTTAGTAAACTGAGTTAAAATTGTATTAAACTGAACTGAACTGTATGCAGGTAGCTTCAAATGGGACCTGCTATTTTGTGAATTATAACAGCTAATTTAAAAAACAAGTAATTCTTGGGCTGTGTAGGGCTTAAAAAAGGCATTTTAGGTCACAATACTTTTCAGAATCAGAGGTACTGGAACATGGAAATAAGTGATATATGCAGAACCAGGGCATCTGAGATCAGGACTCCAAAAAACTGATTTGAATGACGAAAAACAAAACTTCTTTTGTTTCGTAACTTCCTAATTTCTAGTGTCAACTATCAGCCTATTGTTTGTTGATTGTAAAAAAAACAACCTTTTCTGCCTCCTTAGTGTCATCAAAGAGTCTCCTCTGGCGGCGTGCAGGTGTAACCCTGGCTATGTCCCATGCCTCCACCCACATGTTGCCTGGAATTTTCATTCTTGCACTCAGCTCTCCGGTCACAACTTTATTCCCCTTTTCATCGACCTCCTCCTTCTCTACGTAATCCCTCGGCGAGTACCAGCGCACAAAGTCCTCCAGAACACAACCTGGGTTTGCTGCCTGTGAAGAGAGAAGAAAAGTTTCATTAACGGCTCTCGTGGCTGAGAGGAAGAAACAGGATTCAGTTTAGCGATGCTCCTTTTTGTATCATTTGATGAGCTCTAATCTTCTATCAATATGTTTTCAGAAAGATAAGAAGCCAGCAGCAGCTTTTCTTCCAGATTGTTTTTCTTCATGTTTTTTTTTTTAAGGTAGTTGAGTTGCTGCTGTACCTTTAATAGAGTTGCAGTTGTGTTTATAAACTAGGAGAGCTTGTTTATTGTGATTATTCCCAAGAATATAAAGTAATGTGAGAAGTCACTGGTTCCTGCTGAATACCTTAGTAGACAGATACTGATGAAATCCTGGAAATTGAACACATTTTGCTTGGCAGAACTCAACATATTTTAATAGCTTGTACCATCAACTCACCCATTTTACACTAAACTACAGCAATGGCATTTTTTTATTAATGCAGCGTAGATGCTGAGTGCTGAATGACTTTACTTAAATTTGTTGAAGAATGAATTGTTAGAGTTAAAACAAGCTAAAAGCTAAATCTGCAAAACCAAAGCTTAACACTTGATGAAAAGCTGAAGTTAATAACATTTAAAAAACTGTACCTAAACTTAGCAAGAAAGAAGCTAAAAGTAGCAAATAAAGACAAAAACAGAGCCAATACGCTGAAGTAGATTTCAGAGAACAATGTTTTTGAAGGAACTGATGAGATAATGTATTTCTATGGGGAAAGGTTTTAAAATAAATAATTCAAAAACTATAAAAGTTGGAAATACTTTCATGCACAGTATTCCCCGATCGAGCCAAATGTTTTCAGACAGAAATGGTTAAAGTAGCACAAAGTACGCAGGAGACGTTTGACTGCAAAGAATGTATGGCAGAAACTGTGTACAACTAAACATCAGATGCAAATCTTTTGTTTGAGGGTTCACTGCAACTGCTATTTCTTCCAGGCCTTGCAGTTTGACAATAACTGCAGGTAAACATCTGCAAAGTGTTGGTAGGCCTGTCTTACCTTGAAAGACTCCATGTCTGAAACCAGGCATGCACTCTGCATCCGAGCGCGGAGATGAGTCCCTTCAGCTGATGTGCCAAGTTTGGCCAGAACCTCTGACTGTTCTTCCAGCTGATCCTCTGTCATGGGAGCAGGTTCCTGAGAATGAAGCACAAACACCAACTAATCATCACCTGCAGCACAAGGCAAAGGGGCAATAAAATTAGCTAATGTAGTGTTCCCTGTTTATTTCAACTGGTGATAATGCATAAGCATTAAAAGCATCATAATTACTGTTCAGCTTAAAGTTTATTTAAATGTTTCCATCCCAATTTTGTGTTCGCCATTTTTCTTTTTTTGTAGTCAGTAACCCTTCCCACAAAAAATACATAAAAACACACGGCTCAGGAATAGTGTGCTCAGACTTTTGGTAGCAGTACATTGCACAGTGAAGATAAAATTTGCAAAAATAAAATAAATTCTAAAATTTATGAAATGAGTGGTAAAACCAAGTCCTCTCTGGAGCTCTACGGCTCAGACATGTTTCACAGTAGAAACATTATTTAAAGTATAAAAGGGTCACAGAAAGTCTGACTTAACATGACTAAACTGGCATTTTGATACTTTTAAAGGTTTTTACTCAATTACAGTTTAAGTTTTAAGATTTTGGGAAATTTTATCGCAGTGTGTTCACATTAGTGTGATGATGAGCTTTCTGAACTTGTTTTGTCTTTGTCTAATTGTCTTATTTTCACAATCTTATACAGTTTATACATCAAAACATTGGCATTCTGTCTGCTTAAATTATTACAAGAGTATTTTCTAAATTATTTATGGACTTTACAGAAGAAAGCTGATGGATGTTGAAATTTTGACCAGTAGCTGCACTGACACCCTTCAAAGTTTCTTCATAAATTGACTCTATTTCCCCCTAAAGATTCAAAGAAGGGTGTTAATCAGTGAGACAGAGACAATCTACCTGAGTGACAGGAACATAAAGAGGCTCTGCAGAGTTTAGTAGAGTCATGTTGTTGTAGGTATGCAGCCTGCCTTCTGCTTTGCCTTTACCGCAGTCCTTTCCCCCCTCAGACTGTGAAGCCTCCACCTCCTCCTGGTCACTCAAGCACTCGAAGAACTCTTCCTCACTGTCACTCCCTGAATCCCGGAGCTTCCCCTGAGACGCCTCTCTTGTTGAACCGGATGCAGCTCCTTTTCCTTTGTCTTTGCCCCCCTCTCTGTGAGCTTCGTCTCTGGCCCTCTTCCTCTCAATACAGCAGTTCAGCATCTAAAACGCAACAATATTCATTTTTAGACACAGACAAATGAACATATGTGTGATCATCTCTTGATTACAGCAGTGAGTCCGTTATTGTGATTTACAGCTTTCTAGAAAAGACACAACAGTTCATGTATTTTTCTGTTTATCATCTAACAAGCAACAAAAACAAAACAAAAATAAAATGTATAAAAAATGAAATCACTACTGAACAGAAACAAAAGAGTGATCTTTTTTTCTAATATTCTGAGACTGTAAAGTTGTGACAAGACTAGAAAGCCTAAAAATGCATCCAAAGGGAAAAAGAAAAGAAAATTTGCAAAGTTTTACAGGCAGCCTGTGGTGTTAGTGTGACTTGCCACCTGCCAAAGGAGATACAATCTGATGAGTCAGCCAAAGAGGCTTTTACTCTGAAACTACCATGCTGGATGGAGGTTCGACAGGACGTAAACAGGGTCCACCTCTGCTGAGAATGTGATTTCTGGAGTTTCAAATGGTCTTCAAAATACAGACAGCACTGTTTATGTTTCTGTTAATGTGCGATGGATCATTGTGTAAAATCGGTAAGATGTAATAAACAGATTCTCTCTTATTCTTGCTAGAGGTCCAAGCCTGAAAAATAAGAAATGCAGAGACAAAGCAGCTGAATCTTCCTGCTCCCAGCACAGAAAGGATTTAATTTACAACAAAGGTGGATGGAAAAATATATAGTGTGTTCCACACATCTTGTCTATTTTCCAACCATCCATCTTCTTCTACTCGAATCATGGAGGAAACAGGCCTGAGAGGATATATAACTCCTCAAGTGCATTCTAGGTCTGGCCTGGGGTCTCCTCCCAGTGGGTCATGTTCAGAAAGCATCATAATCAGATGTCTGAACCATCTCAATAGTTGTAGATCGACCAATGATTTAGGAACAGTGCCTTTTGGCTCAGCTGCTTCACCAAACCAGACCGATGCAGTGTCCTCATTGCCTTGTTTATATTAATCTTTTTTTCAGAATTTTCTAATAAAAATGTCTAATTATCCTGAATGTTTTAGAATTTGTGGTACCTGGAACTTCTGATGCAGAAGACAACAGCGAAGATCAGGAGGTCCACCAGCCAACCTAGAGATCAGGCAAAACAGAACATAACTTTATTGATGTTTGATATTCTAGATGTATTTACTTTGTAATTTCTGTCCTTAAATAGCCAACAGTTTATGACAAAAATTGTAAATCACATAAATCCCAAACCCATACAAGACTTACATCAAAATCTTGTCATTGCAAACTATTATAACGTTAAACTATTTATATGAAGCTATGCAGATAAATCGTGTGGTACGAACCCGTAGATGAGATAGTTGTTTTCCCAGCGATAACGCAACTCCAGAACAAACTCTTGCCAGAGATGAGCAACAGCTGGCAAGCCACTGTAGCTGTAGTTGACCATGCACAGACATAACGCCAACCGGTAGGTCAGACTGTCAGTGGGTGCTGACTTCAGCTGAAGAAACAGGTTCTAAAGTAAAAGAACCCCAAACAGGTCAACTATCAACTAAATACTCCAATTAATTAAAGAAAGCTGAAAATAAAACCAATATAAGACGAATTGGAAAAGGACCATAAAAAGATCATTCCTGGAATTTGCCAACATGTATAAAAAAATTAAAAACGTAATATAGAAACTCCGTGCATACGTGTACATAAGATGGACGCACTGTAAATAAACTCAGGTAGGTCTAGAGGTGTTCAATTTTGAATAAAGAGGTAGTTCAGAATATTTTACAGAAACATCAGTAAACCTGCTGGTGGCCAGCAGGTTGTAGGTTTATTTACATTTAGTTATTTGTGCAGGTTTATGTAAAATAGGTGCTGCATCGGGGGACCAATCACAGTCATTAAGATGGAAGGAAAGCCAGCTAAACTAAAAAGCTGGCAAATGCACAAACTCAGTTAACAGGCCTACCAGTACCACTGCCACAGCAGAAAGCATGAACAGACCTAACCATTACGCTCTTAAAATTGAATTAATGTTCTGCAGGTACCATCTTCTACGGAGATGTGAAAATCAGAACTTCATTTTGTTTTTATACCGTTTTAAACTTTCTGTACTAAATAATGAACAAAGAGGAAAACGGCTCAGTCCAGTGAGTGGGTTTATTTTAAGGTTTTTTTTTGTCAACCAGTCTTTATAATGTTACATTACAAATGTTACAGCTAACCCACAAATTTATTCAGGCTTTCAAACATTTTACAAGATGTGTGAAAAAAAGAACATAAAAATACAGACAGACAGTTTGGCAAATACATTAAGCTCTGTGCTCAGACTCTCATTTTTTATGATTAAACAGCAGGAAATCTAATTTTCTTTAGAAGATTTTATTTTAAAAAGTTTTTGGTCTAAAAACAGTTTTTATGAACCTACTTTGGAATCTGTTTTATGTAACGTACAGCAAGTATTCAGCTCTGCTGAAGTCTCTTATGAAGACGGTTTTTGATGTTAAATGTAAGAAACCCCCACTGTTCCAATGACTATATTTCTTTTTTTTAAAGACTGGTTGGTTGAGAGGTTGTGTGTTGACATGTCTAATCCCTAATTCAGAAACCTAACCTGCTCTGGAGCATCAATTTCCGCAGTAACAGACCTCAGGTAAGGACTGAACCAGAAGTTAACTCGCTAAGACACTAAACTTGCTTTGTAGGTACAAAGTACAGGTCTGAATACTTGTATTCAGAGCTCTCCACCTTTGATTGGATCAGCCAGGACACATGTTATTGTCAGGTATGAATAAGGAGTGTAGAGGTGGCCAAACATACATCATCAGGGATTTTCTCCGACTCTGTTGTCTTCGGGGAGCTTGACTGGCCTGTTTTAGACTTACTGTCTGATGACTTCTCCACAGCAGCATCTGGGAAAAGATACTTAAAAAAAGAGAAAAAAATTACATTAATTAAATGTAGTAATATATGAGGTTATACACATAAATAAACACAAACAAATTATACGTTATATTACCTACTGAAGGACATGGTTTCTGGATAATATTGTCCACACTAAATTCAAGTGTGATTAGAAGTATGAGGACACAATCAGAGGCGGTCTGGGACACATTTTGCTACATTTGTTCAGTGGTTTCAACACAAATGTTTCTTTTGAAGGAAAGCCTACTAAAGGCCCCTTCACACTAGATGACGACCCTGCTACACTCTGAAGTCCCAAATACCCAGGCCTAACCACACAGATGGTTTCAGCCTTGCTGTGGAGAAGGAAAAACCCCTCAGCAACATGAGGCCAGCGAGGACAGCCCTGCTTTAAACTTTGAGCTGAGAGCATGAGCTACATGTCAGATTCGCTCCCCAATGTTCCACCCAGGTTCTCAATATGCTACCACCTTGCCAGAGACATTTTCTGCTTGCTCAACCATTGTGACGTTGGCCTGCCATTTTCTTAATGTCTCCCTGAAGACCTCGCCAAGAACCTGCAAAGACCATCCATGTTCTGAGTGATGTTTTTTTGTCGTAGAGGGATCATAATCAAGTGTGAAGGGGGCCTAACTAGATGTGATTTCACAAGCAGCAAAGTCTTCATTTCAAGCCCTGAAAATTACACTGAAATTTCAGCAATTAACACTGAAATAAAACAGTCTTCATATGTAATCCATACCAAGAGGACTGAATTGAGGATCTCAATGTTAAGAGGTGACTCATCGATGTGCCTACGACGGTGGATGTGTTTTCTGGCGCTGTGCACCATACTGGAGACGGACAGTTTGGTTAAAGGTACGGTAGCTGCTGGCTCCGTGAGTTTGGATAAAGCAGAGCTGATGTCATTATTTTCTGCAGGGGGTAAAAAAATGACAGACAATAAGCAGCAACCAGCCTGAAAACTGTATGACTTTGTGAATAAAAAGTATTTTGGTACCACTTTACAACCAGGGTATCATTATGATTTAGTAATGCTTTATAAACAGGTTATTTGTGGGTTTGTAAATACTTTATAAAGCATTTATAAAACTGTTACTACACATCATTCACTATTAAACACAAATCAAGTGCTGTACTTTTATTGATTCAGGTAAATGTCATTGTTTAAGTTACTCCCACTTTTTAAAAACTAAATATCTTTATATGTCAAAACAACTTTTATATCTTATATTTTATATTAAATGCTCAGTGTTTACATGCAGGTAACTTCCTGACAAATGTTTGCTATTTAACATCTAAATTATGAACAATGCAGGTAAACAGTGAGAATGAAAATGTTCGCTCCCTATTTGGCAAGAAACAAATCAGTATTGTCCTTTTCATCTATTGCACTGTAACTGCTTGTACAGCTTAAAAAGTGCATTATCAACTATTCATTAGTAATTTATAAAGATATCCTTCTTATAAAGTGACATTTAAAAAAAAACAAAAAAAACTGAGCAACAAACAAAAATGTCATTTATCTGAATGAATAAGTACAGCACTTGATTTTGCCAAATCAATGAGCCTGCTTCAATGTTTGAATGGTCTTTTTAACTGTTTTATAAATGCATATTAATGCTTTATAAAGTGTTTACAAACTCATGTATAACCTATTTGTTTAGCAAAAAAACTTTTATAATAGGTACCTTTATTATAAAGTGGTACTAGTATTACTATTCTACCACTATACAGTAAAAATCTTGCTTATGTTATGAAATTTTCTCTCAAATAAACACACCTTTAAAAGCATTAAATATAAAGCAGGTAAGCTTACCTTGGCCTTCTTCTTCAGCACATCCTCGTCCTAAAACCTCTTCCACAGACTCCTTCCTGCAGCAGAGCTTAAAGAACTCTGTCAGAAAGTCACCTACATGGAAAAGATAAAAATAAGTCCAATAAACCAGACTTTTTGGAAGATTAAACCACTTTATTCAAACGCAGACCACCTGACAGAAAACGTCACAGATGTTTCACTGTGATCTCTATAGAAAAATAATATTTTGTTTGAAACAATAAATCTTTATTTTAAAACACTGAAATACATATTTTTGTGTGCAAAAGTAGTATTGAAACGTAGACACCATACTGACAAACATAGTGTACAGCATAGGACTACAGTGAAGCTGGATTGTAAACTGATAAGATATATTTTAAAGTATATAAATAAATAGAAAAACCTACCGAGTAAACACTGAGGGTTTTCAGCTGCTCTGACGCGAACGGACCAGTGAGGAGCTTGTAGAGGGTCAAGGTCACTATTGGATGATGTAAAGAAATCAGCAGCAGAGGATAAAATCAGACCCCTCCACGTCTAAATCCACTCTGCTGTTAATAAAAAGTCCTAAAAAACTGTGAGCACATCTTGCAATTATTGTGCTACCAAATTACAAATCAAGTCACTTTCTACAATTTGCTGACACACGGACCTGTTTTCTGCTCATAGGTCGAAAAAGATGAACAGTGTCTGAACGTTGTGCCTTTAAAAATGTAAAAACAGTAAGAACCTGACGAGACCTGAAAGATGCATCATTCATCAGCTAATCTTTGATAAGTTCAGCTGGAACCTCTTTGGATCATCTTGTTGGAGCTAACCTCCTATTTTCAGTTCATCAAACTGTGTTTTCTTTTCCTACTTTCAGAGATTCAACTAAAAAAAAAAAAAGATTGTGACAGCAGATGGAAACAAAGAACCTAAAGATTCAATTTAAAGGGTTTTATTTATTTATTTGCTCACCTGTCAGTCATGCAGTAGCAGGCCATCAGGACCGTCAGGGTATTTACAGAAGAGTTAAATAAATTTAATCATTTTTATAGAATAAATACAAACAATGTGGAGTTTTCTTGTCCATAACATTGTGGCACAGGCTTATTTCTGTGTTTTCTGTTTGATTCTGTCAGAATCTCCAAACCATTAAAAGAAATGAGAGCCTAAATCTGAACAGTTTGATTAAACAATCAGATTTGGAGTCGTGGCCATTTTGAATCAGGTTGATTTCATAAGAATGGGTTGTAGATGTACATCCAATGATTACTTTCTGAAAGTTTCAATAAAATCCAGCCAGTGATTAATGAAATATTTTACTAACAGACAGAGTTGACTATAATCGTTAATGACAAAGTCTTAAAAACAGATTTTACGCGATCAGTTAGTGCTGACTCTCAGCTACTACCACACCAAATTTTAGGTCAAAATCTGTAAAAATAACTGCATTAGAGCCATTTTCTTTTTTGCTAAGGTTGCTTAGCTGTGGCGGCCATCTTAAATAGGGCTGACTCCAAAAGAATCAGTTGTAGATGTACATCCAATGATTAATTTGAGCATTTCATTAAAAACTGTCCAGTTGTTCATCAGATAGTTTGCTAACACGACAGATAAATGAACACATGAACACACAAACAGACACAGGCAAAAACATTATCGCTCTTTTGCCTTCTGCAGGGGGCAGAAACAACAAACAAACAAACAAAAACAATCACAGCAGGCACTGATAAGGGTACAGCAGTCCTTATAAGCTGCTCCTCCAGTTCCTGTGTGTTATACTGTAACACAGCTTCATATTCTCTGTTTATTCATGAGGAGTTTTAGGTTTTATTTGGGGGTTTTTTTTACGACAAACATCAGACAAATTCAAGGACATTTGTGAATTTAGACTCTTACCTGTAGACATCATTATCTACAACTGTGCCCTCTGTGAGGTGAGGCCAGGTGGCTGCCAGGTGAAGTTCACTTCAAAAGCCACAAGAGGTAAAAAAAAAAAAGATTTATATTACTAAGTGACTACTGCATTATAATACAAACAGTAGCACATAAGCCCTCAGAAATATTTATACACATTACAAGAATATAATGTTTCGGCCCCACATGTCAAAGTAACTGGAAATTGTTGACATAAAGAAACAAACAGTCAAGATTTCTGACACCTGATTCACCTGGACTGAGTGTCTTGACTTTTTAAGTGTACTGATAAGTTTTAAAAGGAGTTACTGTTTAATCGGACGTAGTGTAATGGCGCAGGAGGAAACCAGTTTACTCAGCAAAACCAGTAAAGCATTGTGCAGAAATATACTGTAAGTACACTGTATTGTGCGAGGGTTTTAAACATATTTATATTTGCACATACAGCATATGCATAAATACATGTTTACAGTGGTGTCGGGCCATTTGGGGTCTACTGTCAGCTAAATTAACAAATAACTAACAAATAAACTCTAAAAACATAATTTTACCATCTGAACTTTCCTTTTTATTCTTTAATATATATATTTTCCTTTAATGTGCAATACATGTTAATACCACTCTAGTTGGTATTTTTTTAGTCTTTACTTTGATGGTTTTACTATTTCTGTGAGGATTTGGGTTTTATGTGTGTTTTTGTATTTAGTATTTCTGTTTCTGGTTTCTTTTGGTTTTGAGTTGTCTCGTTGT
>JAOXNZ010000064.1:5524705-5536215 GCA_028566095.1 Kryptolebias brasiliensis | reverse complement strand
CCGGCCTGGGGCCTTTCTGGGTGGAGTTTGCATGTTCTCCCTGTGCACACGTGGGTTTACTCCGGGTACTCCAGTTTGCTTCCACAGACCAAAAAACATGCATGTTAGGTTAATTAGTAACTCTTAAAATTGTCCCTAGGTGTGAGTGTGAATGGCTGTTTGTCTCGTTTGTCTCTATGTGGCCCATGTTTTGATGGAGTCAAAGGATAAAATTGACTCAGTGAATTATCTTCTTTCTACATTTGAGTGTTTTCAAGAGGTGTTGCATTAAAAAATGTATGTTTGCCACTCCCCTCTGATGAACTCATGAAGGAAAAAAAAAAAGAATATTTTCAAAATAAATTGAGTACTTACCTTGAGTTTACTGAGCAAGTCAAGGGCTGGTTATGTGAACTGGGTAAGCCGTTTGTGCACCCAGATGATTGAGGCAAAGACAATGTTGATGAAATAAATCCTGAAGACAATGTTTAATGTTTGCTCTGTAAAGTCAAAAATGTGCTCTCGCGTGTCTCCTCCACTACTTCCGCACGCATAAGAGCAGAGGCCGAAAAGGCAACGCGCTCCTTGAGCGCTCAAAAGGAAACATCAACTTGAAACGTTGGAGAAAAAACTAAAACAAGAAAAGGAGCAACTTGAACTTGAGACAGAGTTAGCAGCTGCTAATGCAAAACTTCGTGTGTTAGAAATAAATTCAGTGTGGCTCAAAATGTTCTGATGCCACCAAGAAACATTCCTGTTTTTGATGGAAACCCTCTTGAATATAAATCATTTATAAGAGCTTTTGAGAATGGCGTGGAGGCCAAAACATCCAACTTGAGTGACTGTACACATTCTAAGTAATCATACAGTTGACAAATGTGTTAAGTTTAAAGACAAGCCACATAAAGATAAAGTAAACTTTATTAAGGAAAAAGGCATGTGCTTTGGCTGTTTAAAGTTGGGACATATAAGCAGATAATGCAGAGGTCGCCTAGTCTGTTCTGAATGTCATCAACAACATCCCAGTGTCCTGCACATTGATAAGGAAAGTACAGAAGCTCCCTCCAGACATCCACAGAATCCTCTGAGTACTACCTCCACAATGACTCAAACCTGTAGTCATATCAGGGTCTGTGATGAAGATAATTCAGTTCTTTCTATTGTTGCAGTCAAAGTCAGGAGTCCAAAAACAAATGCAACTGTGCAGACATGCATTTTTGGACCCAGGCAGCACAGGCACATTCTGCACAGAAAGTCTGGCCAGAAAGCTGCAACTGAATCTGTCCCTCTCCTGCAGTCTGACTCTCCACGGGCGGGTTTAATATATTGCTGCGACCATCCTCCATAGTTGTAGTCAAGGATTTCCTACCTCTTGTTTTACCCATTCAAAGTAGCATTCCAACTGTTTTTAAGGCAACTAATTAATGAATTATGTGCAACCTGATGCAGGTAGTTGCTATAGCATTGGTTATTTAACCAAAAACTACCTAAATTACTCGACCGATTGGAAAAAACCACGTCCATTTAGGAAGACACCATCTTGGACGTCCCCCCATGTGACATGTTGTTCCTCTGACACGTGACCTGTTGTGGCTGCACCCTATTTTTTTTTAAGTTCCAGGGCAGCCCGGGTGACTTCCTCCTGCTCCATGCTGCTGCTCACTGTGGCTGTGCTTTGGTTCTGCTGTTTGTTAAGCAACTTATGAAACTTCTATCGGAATTTATTCAAAAGCATTAAATCATCACTCAACAGTGAGTTCCTTTATTGTTTTTAAACATTGTTTGGTGCGTTACTTGTGGTGCCAACACTAGCAAACATTGTAGTGTTTGCCATTCAAAACTCCATAGCTAATTTTGCTAGCACTTTTACCAGGTCTGTATTATCTTCCTGTGTATTGACTTTATACTTTAATACATTTACTTAATAAGTAAGCCGAATTAAAGGGCATAACTTTAGTAATTAAATGATTGATTTGTTTGAACTATTTTAAGGTATTTTTGTTCCTTTTGACAAACCGCTTAGGCGGCAATGGTAGTTCTGTACTATTGTAATAACCCTGGTTGAATGAATTTGTAGCTACCGGAAAGATCAAACTGTTCTTGCACTCCCAGAAAAACAAACTGTTGAAGATTATTTCCAAACGTGGTTGAAGAGTGAGAAGGATCGCAGGCAGCAGTGGAGACAGGGCAAGATCTTCTGTGGCTGAGCTATGGTCTCCAAAGTTGGAGAGGATGATCCATGAAGTTGTAGTAAGTTGAAGATGAAGGAGGAAGATTTAGATACGCTCAATCACTGGAAGCTTAACCCGGAAGGAGCCAGTTCTGCACAAAGAGACATAGGATTAATTTCACGAAGAAAGTTGCAGTTAATCACGAGCTATATGAATCTTTCAGGAGCAGGACTGTCACCCATGACACTCGACAGTCCTACGAAGACAAGTGGAGCAACTCAGTCTTAAGTACCCGCACAGCTCATTATCCTGACGTGCCGCAGCCGCGAAGGGCGCACCACCTCATCACTTCTCACTTGCTCTGTATGGAAGACTGTTAGTGACAACAACAAAAAATATTACCATGACCCCAGAATCCTAACAAGAAGGGTGAGAGAAAGTTTTCTGGCCAGGAATAAATAGAAACATTGAAAGGGATATGTGAAACAAGCACGCTAAAGAGCCCATGATCATTACAGACATTCCAATGGCACCATGGCATAAAGTATGAATAGACTTGTTTCATCTTCACGGTAAAGATGACTTAGTATTCATTGACTATTAATTCAATTTCCCTGGGATGGCATTATTGTCAAGTACATCATCAGCCTGTGTGGTTACACATGCAAAAGCCATTTTTGCCAGGCATGGCGTATCATATACAGTTTCAAGTGACAATAGACAATGCTTTAGTAGCAAGGAGTAGAAGAGGTTTACAGACCATTATGGTTTTGAGGATATTACATCAAGCCCCCTGTATCCTCAGTCAAATGGGAAGGCTGAAAATGGAGTACACATTCTCAAACAGTTATTAAAGAAGGCAGCTGACCGTGGCTCAGATCCTTAGCTTGCTTTGCTCAACTATCGAGCATCCCTGCTGGAATGTGGACTGTTGCCAGGAGAACTGCTGATGAACAAAAAACTGCGAACCACATTACCAAGCTACACAAAAAAGAAGAAGCTTCCAAAACTACAGCGAAAACTAAGATTCCTAAAGATGAAACAAAAGCATGTGTATGACAAAACAGCTATGCAGTTTCTTCTTCAAACACCAACACAGAGTTCACTAATAAACCTGTTTTAATAAGATCAACAAGAGATATTAAAAAGACTGAATCGGTGATCTAAAAAAAACTTATGTTTAAGTAGCCCTTAGGTCAAACAGTAGGGAAATGTAACAAACATTCTAAGTGGTTTAAGGGTTAATTACTATGTGTTATTGTAAATGTACAGACCTGAAACGCACCTGATTTGAATCAATGGATAATTAACAGGCTTCTGCAGAATATGAATTTACCCAATGAATCAGGTGTATTGGAGAAGGCAAACAAGTAAAACATGCAGGATAGTGGCACTCAAGGACCAGGGTTGCCTACCACTGGTATAGACTGTTAACCTTAAAGGTGAACTGAAATCAAATCTAAAAAAATTTACATTTCATGAATGTTATTTAGTCAAACACATCCACACAACATTCCAGGGACCCAGTTCTCTGACCTAAAACTTAAATAAACAGTTTTTAGCGTTTTAGCGAATAATGTCCGAAGTAGATGATTTGTGGGGCGGAGTTGCTGTCCTGGGTTCATGACATGTGCTGTGCCCTGGCCGGCCCCTAAAACAGTGGTGGAGAATGAAGAACATCATTGCTGTCTGGTTGTTTACTAGTGGAAATGGAAGAAGCCTATTTTGAATATGAAGAAATGCCAGAAGACTTTGCGGGAGTAATATATATACCAGTATGAACCTGAACCAACAACTGGATCTCTGTAATCAGATGAAAACTCTTCAGATTTGGATTCTGATGATCACCAGGACCCTCATGGCCGACAAAACAACGCGCATAATGACCGAGTTGGGAACATGGAACGGTGAGAACCTATTACCCCCAGATCATTGTCATGACATCAGCACACAGCAATGCAAATCAACATAAAGAAGGCAGGAGAGAGCAAAAAAAGCTAACTCGAAGCTAACCCGATGCTAACTCGTTAAAAATGTTAGCATGCTTGAGAGTAGAGTTTATGAACTCTCACACCAGAGTAAACTAATCAACAGCAGTTTCAGACTATGACATTTGTTTAATCACATGGATTGTCTATATTTTTTCATTAATAACAAACTGCTCTGAATCAGAAACTGATTTCAGGCTGTCGGCCTGTAAGCAGCTCATACCTTTTAATAACAGAGCGCGTTCATGATGTCATGAAGTAAAACTTTCTTTTTTCTCATTTCCTTCTCTGTGGCAATGTCCTCCTCTCCATATGCCTTTCTTTTAAAATTAAAAATAGTTAGCTGCTGGCAAAAGGTCCCGTTTTTTTGGCATGAAGCCAGTCCACTGCATTAATGAGGGTCGGAGTGGTGTTTCTTTTTGAAGTGGTTTCGAACCCGTGTTCTGATAGTAATTCCTACATTGGAGCTTATGGATCCAAATCTGAGGAAGGTTTTTATCTTTCGGTAAGCCAAAAAATGAAACTCCAGTGGTATTTTCTGGCCAGTTCGAACAATCAATTCCAACAAACTAAACCATATTGTACCGGTATTCATCCACTCACTGTTGAATTGCTGATTTTATTTTACTATAAGCATATTTTATGCTTTTCTTTCATCTGATGTTGGCTTCAAAACACTTGTCAGTTCAGGTTTAAAAAAAGGAGGATGTAATGATATAATTGTCAATACCAGTTTTAGCCACTAGGTGTTAGCATTGCCCTTGTCACATGGTGAAGCTAGGATAGATATAAGCAGAAGAAGAAATGGTTTTGGGGGCAGGCTAATGAAATAAAGGCATGTTGAATGGAGAATTAAAAACGTCAAAAAGACTTGACAAAAGATGACACTGTCACTGATGTGATTTACTGTTACTAACGTTTATGACCTTTTTACTGGTATATGCTGATGACACCATTCCTACTGTCATTTACTGATGTGACTACTTACGGCACCAAGGCAATGGAGTTGTTAGAGCTATCGTCTTACAGCAAGAAAGTCACAGTTTCGCCTCCAGACCTCTCTGCATGCAGATTTACTGATGTCACTATTCTAATTGTTAATTTCAAATGTAAGCACCCCTTTGAACAGAATCTGCAGCTATGTGTACCTCAAAAAGAATCGGTCAGATTCATTATAATATTGTTGCAAATTTAGAATCAACGAAATTTATTTAGCATTCTTTTTAAAGTTTTTTTTTCATAACTACTAATATATTTTGCCACATGTACACACTGTTCCTCATACAGAAACACAGTCCTGTCTTTCGGTAAGGCAGTTGCTAATAGCTCCCTGAAATTTCAAATAGATAATTTATGAACTGATGTTAAAGATATGGTATCAGCAAATCACTGTATCAATGAGTGTGTGTGTGTGTGTGTGAGAGAGAGACAGAGAGAGCTAGACAGAAAATGTTGGAGAGCAGGACTCTGTAGAGAAATACTACTCTTCATTAATAATTAATAAAGTTCAAAGAGCACATCTGGTGAAAATGCACCATGGTTTTGTGCACCCATCTTTTCCCCTACAGGTCTTGGTCAATAGTCTTCAGAGAAGACATATGGAAGAAAAAGCAAGAAGATCCCTGAACATCATGATTTGTAACATAAGCACATTGAATTAGCACACATTATGCAGTTTCAGGGTCAGTAACCTCAGGATTGGATGACTCCAGACTGAGTAAGTAGTTTTAAATTGGAACTTCATTCATTGACAGAGCTGATACCACAACTTGCTGAGCACAGAAATTCTCAGTGATCCAAAGTAGAAAGCTGCCACCTTTATTGCTTCCTGCTTTATTTCTGTATGACTAATAGTGTGATGCTTAGTCTACATTCACACTATTGTGTTTATAGTTTCTTACGTACATTTTTTGTAAACAAACTACTTTCACAGATTAAAAAAAAAAATCATTTACTATATATATCAAACATCCCGCTTGATCAAAATAGTGTCCTATGGACTTGTTAAGGCCCTGAGAGGATACCATGCATCCAGCGGAGTATGGAAAACCTATTAAAAACTGGTTCTTGTATTCTTTTTATTTTTTTTACTATATTAAATAAATATCCAGACTGCAAGGCAGGTTGGAATAACATTTATGCTATAGGAACAAGGGCCTGCCTGTGCAGTTTAAAAAAAACACTCATGTCCACCCATTGGAGTTTTTGCATTTTGACTTATATTTCCAAAGCGTAAGTTGCACAATTTAAAGCCTTGCCCTGCACTGTACTGAATCACATGATATGAGCCATGCCCAAACTTTGTTTGATAACAAACTTAGGACAAACCCTTAGCAGGTGACTGCAATTCAGTTTGTTTTGCAGTTAGTTTGTTCTCATTCATTTTTGTGTTCATTGTGTGTAGACTTTCTTACCTTCGATTCTTTGTTTTGTTTTTGTAACCTGAGAAAAAAAAAATTTCTTAGAGTTTTGTCTTTGTAAGTCCAGTAGACAAAAAATAAAGAAAGAGAACCTGTAAAAAAAACTATAAAAAAACACCCAAAACAAAAAAACCTAAGTTGAGAAATAACTTTTTGTACCAGTTTGCAAATTGCCTGTCACTTGACTCCTCCTGCATCAGCTGCCTCCTCTTTGACCCTCTGCAAACATCACCGCTCCTCAGATGACCTTGGATGGAATGCTGTCCCCTGACCCTCAACGGGCTTTGAGCCTTAACCTGCTTCCTCATCATGGTTCTGTTGAGACCTGGGGTCTCATTTATAAAACATTGCGTAGGATTCATACTAAAAGTGTACCTATGCCCAAAAGGGAAAAATGGCGAACACCAAACAAATTTCAGATTTATAAAACCATACACACGCACACCAGCAAGCAATTTCCCTTTATAAATCACACCTGTACCTTAAAGTTTGCGCACAAGGTTCCGCCTCAAGTTCTGCCCTCCACACGCCCACATTCAACCATAAATGGTCAATGCAAAGCACCTCATTAATGTGAAGGTCTATTTAAATGAGCCAGCTAATTATTGTTATTTCATGGTTACCAATGGCAACCATGGAGAAAAGAGCAAAGAAACAAAATTTCATCGAGGCAGAATTTGATGTGTTGATGATTGAGGTGGAGAACAGAAAAAAATGACATTTTTGGGAGCCGCAGTAGTGGCATTACAAATAAAAGGAAGCATTGTGAGTGCCAACACGTCGTTACCACTGTTCATTCAGTGAGTGGGACAGAGAGGACCATGGCCGAGGTGAAGACAATGTGGTCAGATATTAGAGTGGAGGCAAAAAAGCAACTAACCGGTCACTGCCAGAGCATGTCAGCCACAGGTGTGGGTAAAGGCATACCTGAACTGACACCTTTTGAAAGAAGGATGGCTGGTGTCATACCATAAATTGATAGTCTGCCAAAAACTCATGTGGCGCACCCCCATGAGGGAGCGCGCACAGGTGTAAGCAGTATTAAAGTGTGCCTCCTTTGCACTCTGGGGGTTTGGAGCCAGCGCCTGAGGGGGGAGCCACTGTTCCCTTGTTCGTTAATCTGTGGTACACATCGCCCTGGTGATGATCCAGTGATGTGGTGGGGAGAAAACTGGCTCACCAGCGGAAGCATAAATAATACTGATGTTTTGAAAGCTTATGATAAAGTCGATCTAAGATTAATTTTGACTGTGGATTTTGGGTCTGACTATTTATTTTAACTGATGCCAAATCATAAACATTTATTTCAAATCTAATGTTTATGGTGGCCGACAGGTGCAAATGCACAGCAAACCGCTGAACGTGTGGCAAACACATGTAAAATATTATTATTTTAATGAAAACTTAATGTTTGTTTTTTTTCCAACAGTTTCCATGTCTTGAGAACAGGTGATGAAAAATTTGTTTTATTAGACTGGACTAATAGGACACACCCACCTAATGAAACAATTCAACATTAATTTTTCCATCACCTGGTCTCAAGACATGGAAAATATTGAGAAAAATGTTAAATTTTTCATAAAAATATTAATAAAAAATATGAAATGCTTTTAAACCAGATACAATTAGGTGTGTCTTATTTGTCCAGTCTAATAAAACAATTCTACATTAACTATAGGTCCAAAGTTCACATGACATGGAGGTTATTAATTTTTATTTAAGTGTTTAATTTGTTGATAGTCCTGAAGTGAACCACTGTGTTAAGAAGGCAGAGTTTTTTTTTTTTATTTTGTCAGGAAGAGACAAAGGTCTCACCACTAGCTCTGAAAACCCTTAGGAATGGGCCCTCTTGACAATTTTAGTGGTGTTTACACTCCAGGTCAGGTCCTCCTTCAGATGCACTCTCAGGAACCAGAAGTCTGAAACACTTTCCATTCTGTCCCCACTAATGAACAGTGGTTGAATGACATTTTTGTTCCTCCTAAAGCCCACTACCATCTCCTTTGTCTTTGTGGTTTTAAGGATCAAGCTGCTGCACCATAATGACAGCCGCTCCACCAATCTAATAAATGTCCACCACTAGGGGATGCTACAATATCGCAATGTCTGGTTAAAGTGGGTGTGGCATATGAGCAAAAATCTACAATTTTCAGGATTCATTCTTTTAATGACCACAAACATTCTGTATAGAAAAATCTATGTTCTATTTTGAAGTGTCACTGATTTCATAAGTTTAGAAAATGGCTAACTATTTATATCTCTACAACCATTATGTCAATCACCACAAAAATCAGTAGGCCTCTTCCTGAGACCATTCCTGTAAAGGCTGAAAGTATTTTTTAGGATTGGTGAGTTGTGACAATTTATTTTTTTAATTATTTATTTGTTAGCTGACAGTAAAGGCTAAAACTAACTTTTGGGATAATTTTGAACCCAACTCAAGACCAAAAATGGTACTTTGACTTTGAGAGCTTTAGACCAGATCACAATCAAGACCAAGGCATGTTGAGACTAAGACTAAGATTTTAGAGGTTTCGATCAAATCAAGACCAGCACCAGAGCAGAAAAAGGTTTATTTCTGAGACTACATGTACTTCCAAAACATGTAGGAAAACTAAATCACATCTAGACTTGCACTTTATGATTTAACTGTGTGGATGTATTAAGCATGCAAACTGGGGAAAAACATTTGAAACACAAGTTCTTTGGTGGACAGCCACAAGAATTACATCTATTGGACAAAACACATTAAGTGTTCTGTAATTTGAAAAATACAAAGGATTTAAAGAGACTATTGCCTTTAGAGTTCCCTAGTTTATTAGGGTCATAACAAAAAAACAATTCATATGATGGTCTTACAAATGTTAGAATAGTTGTGATCCTGTGAATGATGCATTAGAGGTGGTTTGAGTGTGCATTCACACCAGCCCTGTTTAGTCCGCTTTAATTGAACTCTAGTTCATTTGTCTAGAAAGTCCGGTTCGTTAGGGAAGGTGTGAATGTGTAATCAACTCTGATGCGGACCTAAAAAGCGAACTCTGGTCCGCCTAAAAACATAGGTCTCGGTTCGATTGAAGTGAACTGTGGCGCGGTTCGAATGTATGTGTGAATGCAAGTGGACCGGTGACCGCTCCAAAAGCAGGAAGTGGACTATGTCACGGGACCTTCTGGGTAAATACAACCAAAACAAACGCATGTTTCTACCACTACTCATCTTCCATTCATGCTGAGCCCATTGTTGAAAAATGTTTGGTTGGCACATGTATCACAGACAAAACAAAAATCCAAAAACAGCTAAAACTTGACGCCACTCCATTTTTGTTTACTTTTCCAGAAGAAGGAAGTTGCGCTCAGTGTCTTCTTCAGAGGTTTTCGTGTCATTTCCTTCAGTAGTTCTTGGTGCAGCGCCACCACAGGCGAGGGGGGAAACAGGTTGCTCAAAGGGTTTGGCTCAGTGCAGTGTGAATGGGAACCGCCCTGGAAATGTAACAAATGTTGCAATTTTGGTCCCCAATCAAAACAAGTCTACCGGACTATCAGGTGTGAATGCACCCTGACATGCAAAATGTGTGGTAAAATTTAGAGTATGCTGATGTATATTTTCTTAGTCATCCAGGACGTGGTAAATAAATTAAAAAAAATAATTTTAAAAATTAATAAAAAACAAAAAAACTGAATTTCTATTCTGTACTTGAAGATGTTTCGCTTTTCATCTGGGGAGCTTTATTAATTCAAAAAAACCTGAAAGTGTGGAATTCCAAGCTTGTAATCTGCATGAGATACCCCATTATGTATACGAGATTCACGCACAGATTAAACCAACCCTTCACAACAAAGAGTTGTTAGGGCCTTTCTTAGCCTGACTCACAAAAAAGAGGCTTTGGACACCTGCATTAAGGCAAAAATGACTGTGTAAGTATCTCAGATCCTCCAGTAGCATAAGGAATGACAATGTTTTTCAATTTGTTTTTCTTTTCCTCTCTGTTCTGTTCTGTGGAATGATTTAAGATTTAGAGTCTTACAAAGTATCTGTCAAATCCTACTTTGCTACCACAAAGTCAAGATAACAACCAGGAAAAGGCTCCAAAGCAATCTAATGGGCCACTAAGGGTATGAGGGAGTGGGCTCATGAGGGCTGCTGACCCATGGCCTTTTGTGGTCAAGAAGCATTAGTAGATTGAAGGAAGGCTTCATTGAACAGTTAGAGCACAATAATGGGATTTTAAAACAATGTTACACTGCATGTGCGGTCTGCCTCCATTAACACAACAGAGGGGCAGAGACAAGTTATTAGGATGGTTTGGGAATATGCTCTTTGGGTTATTGGAATTTAGATGATACCATATGAATTTTGTATGGCTACAGTCATCAATTTCACAACAATTGTTTTTTCAAACAATAATGATAGGCATAAAATGCATCTTACTGATGACTTCAAAAATAAAGTAACCACAGATATTCAGAGTGACCAGGATTGGTTTACACTTCCATCAGCACTTTGGGCTAAGTAGCCAAAAACAAAAGAAAGCAAAACAAAAAGATCAATTTCAGTTAGGCAATACTGCTAACTAATATCTTTGAAATTCTACAAGAAGTGACTATAATAAGGTACTTAAAAAGTTATTGTCCATTATGTGTTTATACAAAAGAAAGGAAAAAAGGAAGATTGACTTCTTTTGTTTCAAAATTAGCTGACATGATAGGATTTGAAGAATGACTGTTTCAGAACTCCTAAGTGTTGGTTAAAGGAACATTAGAGAGCAGGTGAAAGCTGAAAAAAATTACAGTGAATGAAATCAGTAAGTAAAAGCTTTGTATCATATAAAGTTTATAGTAGTTATGTCAGCTACAAAATTAGACTGCACATGGTTGCCCATAGACTGAATTACTTTTAAGAAATTAATCTTGTCCCATCATAATTTTGAAATAAAAAAAGAATTACAATAAATAAG
>JAOXNZ010000064.1:5465802-5479980 GCA_028566095.1 Kryptolebias brasiliensis | reverse complement strand
GAAAAGAATGATGATAAAATACGGTACATAAGAGAAAACTGAAGAGATTCACTATGACCAGCAGCAGCTCTTCTTCTACTACTTCTGGTGCTGTTTGGCGGTTTGGCAAGAGGTGTATATAGGGGTTGGGCTTTTATTTTGATAGTCCACTTCCGGTTTTCGGCAAGGAATTTTCATATTAATTAAACATTTATTTTCCAAACTAAATATTTAGGTCCAAGCTAAATATTTAGTTTGCAAATTAAATCCTTAGTTTGGAAATTAAATATTTAGCTCGGACATAAACATTCAGTTTGTAAACTAAATATTTAGTGTGGAGCTAAATATTTAGCTTGCTAACTAAATATTTATCTGGCAAGTTAAGTATTTAGTTTGGAACTATGACATTTATAAATGTATGAATACCATGGTGAAAATATGACTGAAAAAATAAAAAACTTTTTTTTTCTTATGAAAAGCTAAACAAACCAAAATATTGCTGTTAATTTTTGACTGTGTAACTTTACAAATGGCACCCCATAGATATGTAGCAAATTGACAGCCAAACCAAACCAAGGAGACTACTGATGATTCCATCCAGATAGGTCACAACACAATTACAGTCGACCCTCAAAATTAGAGACAAACAGACAAACATAGAATGACGGGTCCAGGTGAAGTTCTATAGTTCTATATCCTCTTCAAACTTCCCGGACTTCATCCTCACTAACCTTTTCCACTTCCTGGTCCACTGTTTCTATGATCTCTACTCTTCTTTCTCTTTCATTCTCTTCATTCATCAGCTTCTCAAAGTACTCCTTCCATCTTCTCATCACCCTCTCCTCACTTGTTAAAACATTACAGTTTCTATGTTTAACAAGCCTAACCTGCTGCACATCCTTTCCAGCCTGATTCCTCCATCTTGCCAGTCGATACAAGTCCTTCTCTCCCTCCTTAGTGTCCAGCCTCTTGTACAACTCATCATACACCTCCTGTTTTGCCTTTGCTACCTCCCTATTTGTCCTACGTTGCATCTCCCTATATTTCTGTCTACTCTATTCAGTCCTCTCATTGTCCCATTTCTTCTGGCTAACCGCTTCCTCTGGATAACTTCCTGCACTTCACTATTCCACCACCAGGTTTCCTTATCATCTTTTCTTTGTCCAGATGACACACCAAGTACCTTCCTACTAAGGGTGTAACGGTACATTGAACCGTTTCGGTACGGCATGTTCGGTTCGGTCCATGTGCATACTGTTTCGGTTATTTTTTCACTCATTAAATAATTTTATTAGCGAGAGATTATGCACTGGGGAACTAAAGTTCCTAAGCATGTTTCAGCACAGGCACTATTAATTGTTGCAGAGTCTTGCAGCACGAGTAGCAGGCATGATAAATGGGATCATTATGGCAACGAACAAGCCAGAGCTTGAAGACCCTCCCATCTCATTGCGGTCTCCTGTTTAGGAACATTATGGCTTTCTTGTTAAAGCTCACGATGGGAAACACAAGTGGACAAATCCAAAGCTGTGTGTTGACATTGTTGCACAGAGATTGGATATGCAGAAGGCAACACTTCTAACTTGTTAACACACTTGAAATGACATCATCCGAATGTGAATATCTCTTCTATAAGGAAGAAAAGCAGCTTGATGCAAAGAACAATAACAGCAGCATTTAAACAACCTTTATTAGGTAATTCAGATCGGTCCAAAGCAATAACACAAGGTATAGGAGTTTTTGTAGCTATGGATCCATGTCCGTATTCTATTGTTGAATGTGCTGGCATATGAATAAAATTCTTGAGCCCCGCTATGACATCCCATCACGTCAACACTTAAGCCAAAAGGTTGTACCAGCACTTTATGAAAAAGCTAAAACTGATATCGTCAACAAGCTACCAAGTGTGTCCGCTGTGTCTCTCACCACAGATGGATGGACTTCGCAGGCAACAGAGAGCTATTTAACTCTAACTGTACACTATATTACGCCAGAGTGGGAGATGGCGAGTCATGTTTTGCAAATGACGGCTGTTTATGATCAGCACACTAGCACCAATCTTGTGGCGCACCTGAAGGAGGCGGTGCATGAATGGAAGCTGGGACTACTATTCCCGTTACGACTGACAACGCAAAGAATATCATCAGTGCTGTAAAAGAAGCAGGGCTGGGTCCTCAGATAGGCTGTTTTGCACATACGATTAACTTGGCTTCCCAAAAGGCAACAAGCATTAATCAGGTATTGAGATTATTAGGCAAAGTCAGGAAGGTTGTTGCATTTTTTCGCAGAAGTACCACAGCTGCCCACATCCTGGAGTGCAAGCAAGAAATGCTCCAAAACATACACTCATTCAAGATGTTCCCACCTGCTGGAACTCCAGTTATACCATGATTAAAAGATATCTGGAACAGCAAGCAGCCATATACTCTGTACTAACTGAAAAAGCTCTCAAGAACAAAGACATTTACACCCTCAATGAAGAGGAAGTGACTATGGCAGAGGAACTGATTGAGGTTCTTAAACCTCTAAAAACTATCACAACTCTGATGAGCACTGAGACACAAGCTTCTGTGTCAATAATACTCGCCCTGAAAGCCACTGTTCTTCACTCCATTGCACCAAAACAAGAGGACAGTCCAGTTGTGAGAGAGGTGAAGGTTGCGGTCACAAAAAACCTGGAGGACAGATACTCCATGTGCTATGACATTTTGCACAAGTGCACAGCCCTGGACTCCAGATTTAAAGCCCTGCCACAGATCGATGATGATGAGCGGGAGAGGATATTCAACCACCTCATAACAGAAATGATAACCATGCAAGAAGAGGTATTGTATTATTATGATCTAATTAACTTTTTTAATTTAAAATTATAATCCTAATAACTCATTTTTTTTTTTTTACCTCTTTGTGTTGTTTGCGGTCTGAGGATGTCACAGAGATAGCTGCTGAGTCTTCTTCATCTTCAGGAAAATCATCCACCAGATCACCTCCAGCTAAGAAGTCTGTAATGACTGAACTCTTTGGTGAACCTTTCCAGGGACAGGTGGGAAGTAGCAAGTCCCTTTTGGAGCAGGTCCAAGAAGAGGTTCGTAAGTACAGAGCTTCAGGGTGCCCTTCCCTTGAAGCTAACCCTCTTCTTTGGTGGAAAGGCAATGAGGTCAAATACAGCCACACTGCAAAATTAGCAAAGCGCTACCTCTCTATTCCTGCTACCTCTGTTGCTAGTGAGCGGGTTTTCTCCACCGCTGGAGATATTGTCGCTGCAACTAGATCTATGCTTTTGGCAGAAAATGTAGATAAGTTGGTCTTTTTGGCCAAAAACTTAAAACTTGATTAGTTAGATCGTAAACAGTCTGTTGCTGCTTATTGTTCTGGTTCTGACTGTTATTGTATTTATTAAGATTTTTAATATTGTTAGTATAGTTTATTTATTGTAAAGAGTGACGTTTATTTAAAATATCATCCAAATGGTTCGCTTTTATTTATTTTTATACAAACGTTGTATTGTTTACTTGGCATCTTTTCAAAATAAACATTTTGTAAGTCTTTATTTTGGCTTGTTTTTTAAATTAACCAAACCGATCCCTCCTTGAAACTGAACTGAACCGATATGTGTTTTTAGCATTACACTCCTTCTTCCTACCTGTCTCTCTAATAACTGTGGCTGTAGTAGCCCAGTCATCTAGAAGGTCTTTCTTACAACCCAGAGCCTTTGACAGCTCGTTTCTGAATTCCTCACAACATTCTTCCTTCCTCAACTTCCACCATTTGGTCCTCTTCTCTGCTTCTACTCTTTTCCTCTTCTTCACCACATCATTCATCTTACACACCACCATCCAATGCTGTCTGGCCACACAATCCCCTTTCACAACATTACAGTCCACAATCTACCTCAGGTTACCTCTTCTACACAAAATGTAGTCTACCTACGTACTCCTTCCTCCACTCTTATAGGTCACCCTGTGTTTTTCCCTCTTTTGGAAATAGGTGTTGACTACAGCCATTTCCATTCATTTCCAAAATCTACCACCATCTGTTCTTCCTGGTTCCTTTCCTTGACACCAAACCTGCCCATCACCTCCTCATCTCCTTTGTTTTCTTATGATCTTCGACTAACAATAGCAAAATTTCCACCGGCACCCTGTATCAGGTAGGGCGGAGAAGGAGGTGAACCCAGAGCGCAGACTCATGTTTGAGTTTTAAGAAACTAATTTATTAAATTAAAAGACTAAACAAAACAAAAGCTGACGTGGCAGCAAAAACCTAAACAGAACTAAATAACAAAAACTTGCAAAAGACAGGAGGCAAGACACGAGGGAAACCAGACAGCACATAGGAGTGACAATGGACCAGTGAGTAGTGGAGGACATGACCAGGTTTTAAAGACTGAAGGTAATTAGTGGAAGTGGGCACAGGTGGAATAATTACAGAACTTGGGGCAGGTGTAGATGGGCATGGCAGACAGACAAGTGAAAGACTGAGGAGAAGTGAATGACAGAGGCACAGAGAACAAGACAGAACATGAAGACAGGAGAACTCAAACCAATCCAAAAAGAAACCAGAAACAGAAATACTAAATACAAAACGAAAACCACAGAAACCCAAATCCTCACACCCTGTTTGTCAACAGCACCGGTGGCGGTCGGGTCCGGTATGGTGTCGTATGGATGAACTCGCATGTTAGTTTTGGCAGATATGTTTTACGCTGGATGCCCTTCCTGATACAACCCTCACCATTTACCTGGACTTGGGACTGGCACAAGAGATACATGGGCTTGTGTTCCCTAGTGGCTGGTTTGACAACCAGACATCCAAATAATAATGAATTCCAATAATCCACCCGAGGCGTGATAAATGCATGGATCAGTTTTTCTGCATCATTTTGAGACAATGTTTCTAATTTTAGAAAAGAAAGTGGTCTTGATAACATTTTTAATGTGGGGCTTATCTTTGATGAACACCAAGATTCATTACATTAAAAGTGGAAGTCAAATTAATGCCATCCAGAGGACGCTCAGGTCTATAAACCACAACCTGTCTTGTTTGAATTTAAAAGCAGCAAATTAAGATTCTCCATGTTCTTATGTCTTTAAGACGTGCTTGTAATCTGTGTAAGTGATTGGATTCATTGCATTTCATGGAAAAATATAACTGAGTATCATCAGCATAAGAAAGTAAAATTATCCCAATTTGTCTAATAACTTTACCTAATTGAAGTATGTAGTATGGAGTATTGATCCAAGCACTGAACCCTGAGGTACTCCATGACTAACGTTGGTGTATGAAGAACGTTTGTTATTACCATGATGTTACATGCAGCGATGCCTGCATGTGTCTCTGCTCTTGGTTTGTTGTTGCTGAGTTTCTGCAGCTTAAGCAGGCACAGCTGGTTCCACTCTGCCCCCTTAATGAACAGAATATAAAGCTGGGAGTGGAGCTGGTCTCAGTCTCTTCTTTTGGTTTTAGCCATTTGGGGGCAGCTTGTGTGGTGTTTGAAACAGGCAGTGGTGGTTTTGTTGGCAACTGGTGGGTTGCAGATGACTGAGGAGTAGGTTTGGTGTTTTGTTGTTGCAGGGTGAGCTCTGGGCTCTTCTTACAGAAAGGTTGAGTGTGTTTGTTGGAGAGAATGGGTTCTCTCTTTCATTTCAGCTTGTGGCTGTGAGGTGCCACTCCTTGAGGGGGTGGGAGGCCCCAGGGTCTCCCACAGTGGCTGGCTGGCATTGGTTGATTCAGCAGCACTCCCAGACTTTAGGCTGCTGATTAACCCCCGACCCCCACCCCCACCTGTTTCCCTTTTAGGTGTTTTCTTCATGCTTTTTCTTTAATCAATTATAATTTACTGAACTCTCCTGGTCTGTCTCATCATTCCCCGATCTTTTATTGTCTCATGGACATTTCCGCCCAGATCCACAAACTGCAAAAAACACAGACTCAAAACACCTGTTACCTCATTGAAAGAATTCTCCTCTCCCGTCCTGAACTAATCAGTATACCAGAATTTGCCAAGTTCTATTCTGAAATTACTAATTTAAAAGTACAATTATTCAATGCCCCCATAAACCATCTCTACACTCTGAGCCCCCAGTAACTCAACTTGCTGATTCTCCCAAGTCTGCCAAGTTACCCAAGACTGCCAAGCCTGCCAAATTACCCAAGTCTGCCGAGTCTCTCAAGCCTGCCGAGTTACCCAAGTCACCCAGGCAAGCCAGATCATCTTCGCCAGTACCGCCCTCAGCATCCCCAAGATCTCATGCCTCAAGGTCTTCAGGAGGCCCTTGTTCTCCACCTGTCTTTGTCTCAGTGGGGGTCGGGGAAGCTCCACCCGCCAGCATCTCAGTGGGGGTCTGCGACGCTCCCCCTTCCTGCGTCTCCGTGGGGGTTGGCAGCAATGACGACGCTCCACCTTGCAGAGACTCCATGGGGGTTGGTGACGCTCCACCTTCCTGTGACTCCGTGAGGGCCATTGACGACGGCGCTCCACCATCCTGTGACTCCTCTCACCAGGCCGCTTCTGAGAGGGTCGAGGACAACGCCTCTCACCTGGCCACACCCAAGAGTGTCCGTAACACGGGAGTCCTGAAGTCTGGTTCCACGCTCCCGAGCCTTCTTGGTTCTATGCACCCAAGCCCTCAGGTTCCCCAGGATATCCACCTCCAGGGTTTTCAGGCCCCCCAGGGTTCCTAGCTCCTGTGTCTCCGACTCTGGCCCTGCTCTGGTGCTCTGGACATACTCCGGGCCATCCGCCTGAACTCTGGTCCCTGCGTGGACGGTTCCCGGGCAGACGGCCCGTCCACTGTGTTATGTTTCTGAACGTTCACATTGTGTTATGTTTCTGTAATTCTGTTTTATTTCTTGTTTCTCCTGTGTTTAGTTAAGTTCTTGTGTAGTTTTGCTTTCTGTGTTTCCTGTGTCACTACTCACCTGCACTCAGCTTGTAATTCTCCGGTCTGCTTGCCACGCCCACCTCACCTGTTGCTCGTCATGTCCCAGCTGTAACCTATTTCCCACTCACCCTCAGTTAATTTCTTTCATTCCTTGATGGTTCATTCCTTCTGCTTCCTGGATTCCATGTTTCAGTGCTTTCTCCATGCCATGCTCCTTACGTTTCCATGTAAGTTTTTGTTTCTTGTTTTTTTGCTGCCACGTCAGCCTTTTGTTTTTTTTTTCTTTTTCTTAATAAATTAGTTTTATTTTTACTTCAACATGAGTCTGGATATTTGGGTTTGCTCAGCACACCCCTAACATGAACAAACTGGAATCTATCAGATAAATATGATTTGAACAATTTTAGGACCATTCCTGTAATCCCAATATCATGTTCAAGCCTCAAAATTAGAATATTGTGATTAACTGTATCAAATGGAGCTCTGAGATCTAGCAGGACTAGTATGGACACAAGTTTATTGTCTGAGGCCATGAGACTATCGGTAATAACTTTCATCAGTGCTGTTTCTGTGCTCTAAACCTTGACTGAAACTTCTCAAACAGATTATTTCTATTCAGATGTTCACACATTTGATTTGCAATTATTTTCTTAAGAAATTTGAGATGAATGGGAGATTGAATATAGGTCTATAATTGGCCACAACTCCTGAATCGAGATCAAGTTTCTTAAGTAAAGGTTTAATTACAGCAACCTTACAGCTTTGTGGTACATAAACATTCATTAAAGACAACTTAAGCTGATCCAAAATGGGAACATTGATTAAGGGAAACACCTCCTTGATCAGTCTAGTTGGGATGGGATCTAGCAGACATGTTGATGGATTGGATGAAGCTATTATTTTGGAAAATTTAGAGCACACAACAGGACAAATAACAGTCCAAACACAAATGTGGTTCTAGTGACACTTCTAAAGCTGCTTCATTTGATAGGGAATCAGAGGCAATAGTAGGAAGGATGGTGTGAATTTCCTCTCCCTCAGGCTAGCTACATTACTAAGCAGAAACTTGGGGTTGTTCTTGTTCTCCTCTATCAAAGATGAATAATATATAGTTCTAGCTTCACGAAGGACTTTCTTGTATTTTAGCAGGCTATCTTTCCAGGTTAAATAAAATTCTTCCATGTTACTGAAGCGCCATTTTCTTTCTAACTTTTTAGTTGCCTGTTTTAAGGTATGTAACTCCAAGGAGTCAGCTTCCTCTGACTGATCACTTTCTTTTTGAGAGGCGCCATTTTATCATGTAATGTTTGCCTTGAAGTTGTAATATAATCAAGATAATCAAAATTGCTGTTCTCTGTTGCATTACTCTGCAAGACAAAGGACAATAATAATGGAAGAGATTCTATAAATCTACTATAATGAAATTTCCTCTCAGTGATTGTGAAGTCAGTCAATGTAAACTCAAAGGTTATTAAAAAATGGTCAGACAGAACAGGATTGTGAGGATATGCTAATAAGTGCTTACTCTCTATGCCATATGTCAGAAGCAGATCAACAGTATGATGAACAGAAATTTAATTTATTACATTCAACATCTACATGAATATTAAAATCCCCCACTATTATGACTTTATCAGTATGCAATAATGAGTCAGACAAAAACTGAAAGTAAGGGCCTGGTGGATAATATTTAACAAGAAATAAAAGTGTTTTTCTGATTTCCATTCTGGATGAGAAAGTTTGAGGGTCAAAGATTCAAATGAATTATAAGAAATAAGTGGTTTAGCATTAATCAGTAATCCTGACTGAAAAATAGCAGCTACTCCTTCACCTCGATCTGTTGTTCTAAGAACATGAAAATTTAGATAATTAGCAGGAGTGGATTCATTTACACTAACAAATTCCTCTATGGGCAGAAACTTGTGCCATCAGAAACTGAATTTGAATTGCTCAAACTGAATCTGTATTTGCGTAATTTGAATTTGAATCCATTGCTTTCTCAATTGCAAAAGCTCCTCGGATGAGAAGTGAAACGAATAGAAGTCCAGTTTTTGTTCTTAACCTCTTTTTGGATTATTTACCTAGGCATCTCAAAGACTGGTGCAGCCTATTGAAGCTGACGCATTAGCGCGGATGACATCTTGGATGGGTCCCTCACGTGCCCCCAGTTCATTTCTTTGTACTGAAGAAGCTGTATGCCCAACTAAAATCTTTACCCGATTTTCACACGGTTTGGTTTGTTACAAATGGCAAAGATGTAGTTATGATACAGGACGCTTTCACACATTTGAAATACGTGTTTTCATACTGAAATACTTTGTTTTATGCTCTTCAACGAAGACAGACATATGGTATGGTATATTAATAAATGTATAAATCAATACATTTTATATTTTAATAAAGAAACAAGTTTGATTGTTCATTTGAATTTACACTGCCCTGCTTGTAACTGGGGCTGGAGAGCTGAGGATCACTTTCAGGGAGATGCTGAGAAAGGTCCACTGGTAGGCTCTCTGCAGCTTTCCTTCAGGTTTTTGTGTTCCTTGTTGCTACAGGCTTAAATATAAGACACATAATACTTAAAAACAACTTCATTAAAAACAACTTGATTAGGTTTTAGTGTCCCACAGTGTATTATAATACAAACAAAACCCTCCCTTCTTATTACAACTTCCCATTGCCTCCTTAAATCTGTGTTACTGGGAAACCTTCAAAATGTGATGAAAAAAAACAGCAAGAGCTAATGAGAGAGAGAGTACCAGTTCCTCCTGCATTTCATTGATTGCCAAATAACATTAGCTACAATGACATAATGTTATAAATAGTTCACTAACTTAAATTATTGTTCAATCTTACTTGTGAAAGATAATCCCACGTGATCTATTTTCAGTACTGAGCTGGTTATTACAACCGTAGGCTGAACCAAATACGGTCATATCATCTCGCTCTGCGGTTACTCCTGTTGGCTCTTTCATCATGATTTGCAGTTCTAGTTTTTAACTTTTCACACTGTCAGTTGTTACTGATGCTGTAGCTAACAAGTTTTATGAAAGAAGTGTGCAGCGATACTAAAATAAACTCTGCAGCTGCTGCTCCTGCTGACAAAGCTGTTCCCCTGTAAATGAAACTGTCAAGCTGAGAGTCAACCAGGAGCTTCCTGTCTAGAAATGTGAAAACCTGTCTTATCAGGAGTTAGAAGAGGTCTGGAAATGATGGGGGATAGAGGTGTGAGTGTGTGTGTGAGTGGAGGGGTAGATAGAGAAGAGAACATGTTTATACAGATTTGCCTCTATCTAACAATTCTTAAACAGCTCTGGTGTAAAAATCATTGGCCTGCTTTTTAAAAATGTACAGATTTGTTAAATTTCTGGCGTTATTCTGGGTTAGTTTGTTTCAAGGTTCTTTTTTATTTTCACAGTTGAAAATTATGCCAAAATGTTTCAGTTTGCACGGATTATTATTCCCGCCACTGTGTAGAAATAACACTCACTTATCCATTAAATCTGTTTCTTCTGACTAAACATCTTTCACAAATGATCCAAGCTTTTCTGAGTACACATCTGTGTTTATTTTCCCAGTGCATATAAGAGAAAGCCATGCTGTTTAGAAACACAAATCTCCAAATCTTGAACATGCTATCAGCTACAACTAATTAGTCAAACTGGGAGGACATTGTTTGGCCAACAAAGCTGATCCAACTGCATCACAAACACTTGAAATATGAAATAAGATTTTGGGACTACAGTCAGGGGAAAAAGACAGTCCATCCCTTTTCTAGTTCTAGTGTTTCAGGACATAATGAAAATGATTTGGTTGTTACCAGATTCTAAAATTATTCAAATCTAACCTCAAATGTACAAAAACACATTACAAATTTCATTATGCTATTATTTATTACAAAAACAAAAACAAATCCAAAATGAAAAGACTGTGGAAAGACTTCTAAACTATTTGGAGTCCATCATTCTACAGAGAGAAAGATTATTCATAAGTGGAAAACATTTAAGACAGCTGCCAGTCCTCCCAGGAGTGGACATACCGGCAAACTTGCCCCAAAGCTGGATTGTACAATGCTCAGAAATAACAAAAACACAAGAAGTCCATCTCAGACTCTACAGACCTCAGTTAGCTGGTTGAAAGTTAAAGGTCATGACAGGACAATTGGAAAAAGACTGAACAAGTATGGCTTGTATGGAAGGGTTGCAGGAGAAAGCCTCTTCTCTCTTAAAATGACATGGTAGCACAACTTAAGTTTGTAAAGTTTCATCTGAATGAACCACAAGACTTCTAAAATAATGTATTTTGGACACATGACACCAAAGTACAGATGTTTACCCATAATGCTGAGTAGAGGCGCAGGTCAAAGCTGTGGCTTGTCTTTAATCCAACAAAAATCTAAGGAATCCTAAGTAACAATCTTACTTTTATCTACTTGGTGGAAAGGGGAAGAATAAACCTATCTATAATCAGGAAATTGTGATCACTCTAAATTAGTTTGGATACTTTGGGCAGTCGGTGGAGATTTTGTCTGGTCTTTGTCCTAGTAGGCCTATAGGACCAAGTCATGCCTCCCAAAGCCTCAAGCACCACCACTGAGGAATATGTCACCATGACTCAAATGCATGAATTGCTGGAACAACAGAAGGATTTTACAAGACTTTACTTGGACAACAGGAAAAAAGTTTTAAAAGTTGTGTCCAGATCATCATGGATTCTTCTAACGAGAGAATTGAAGAACTCTCACAGCAAGTATATGATCTCAAGGTGAGCCTGGAAATGACACAAAAAGACTTTGATGATCTGAAAAAGTCATGCTCAAACCGCTTTACCAGCTGCAGTAAGATAAGAGCTGATGTGGACACAATCAGTACAAGCTTGATCTCTGTTTCTGAAAAGGCTGAATACCAAGAAGATCAGTTAAGACGCCACAATATTGTTGTGGAAGGCATTGAAGAATCTGAGAATGAGAAGGCGTCTGAATCTGAGGAGAAAGTGAGGAAGCTTTTAAGAGGCAAACTGCAGTTGGATCATACTAAAATTGAGCTGAAATGGGCCCGCAGAACTGGGAGACCAAAGTCATCATTGGAGAAACCTAGGCCCATAGTCGTCAAATTTTTACGGCTGAAAGATAAACCTGCTGTACTCAGTAAAACCAAGAACTTGAAGGGCTGTCAGATTTACTAAGACTAAGACTTTTCTGAAACTGTGCGCCAGAAAAGAAGAAATCTGCTTCCAGAAATGAAGGCATCTCAACAGAGAGGTGATATTGCATACTTTAGATATGAAAACTTAATTGTCCATCCGCCAATGCAAAAATCACCAAAAGAACGTAAGGCAAATATATTCACTGGTCTTAATATTGGTTTCCTCCTCTGAATTCAGATTGTTTTAATTACTTATCTCTTCTTCATCATACAATTGTCCACAATAAATCTCACTTTGAAAATAAGACATATAAGCCATTTGATGCCTGTGAAACAAACCCATACAATTTTGACGTGAACCCTGACGAGAATTTTTTCTCATCATTTGATTTATCTGATCTTTATAGTTCTTATACTAAGTCTCAGTTTAATGATTTATGTGGTTTTGTGGATTCTAATATATTCTCCAGTTTTCATTTAAATATACAAAGTTTACCTTGTAAATATGATCAGTTCATTCATTTTTTTTATCTTTGTTGAAACTTAGTTTTTCAGTCATTGCTTTATCAGAGACATGGCTAACAGAAAATTCAACTGAACATTTTAAATTATCTAGATATAGTTTGGTTCATTATGTGACAAAAAATAGAATTGGAGGTGGAGTATCTCTTTACATTCAGGATGACTATATATTTAAAACAAGGGAAGATCTCTGCCTGAATTCAGATTCAGTGGTGGCTGAATCAGTCTTTGCAGAGCTTTTAGGTGTTTCGGGTTTTGGAAATGTCATTGTTGGTGTCGTTTATCATCCACCTGATTCAAATATCAATGACTTTAATAACAGTCTATCTAAGTCACTTGACCTGATACAGACGGAAGATAAACTCTGTTATTTATTAGGTGACTTCAATATTAATCTTTTTAACAGCAAACTGGATGGGAATGTTGGAGATTTTTCCAATGTCCTTTATTCTAATTATTTTTTTCCACTTATTCATAAAGCTAAAGGATTAGCAACAACTCTGCAACTTTGATTGATAACATTCTAACTAACTCTCTTGATAATCTAAGGAAATCAGGGGTTTTATATTTAGACTTGATCATCTAGCCATATTTCAACTGTCTGGTTATGGTAAACAGAGTTAAACATATAAAGGATTGGATTGCTAAAAGAATCATGAATAAGTCAAATATTACTAAATTAATAAAAAATCTGGCTAATAATTCCTGGAACACTGTTTATGAGATAAAAAATGCTGAACTGGCTTATCAAAATTTTTTGGAAGAAATAAGTTCTGTTTTTAATCAATGTTTTCCAATTAGAAATGTTGCCAGGAAATTTAAGCAAAATTTAAAAATAAAAATAACTAGCTCAGAAAATTCCTCCTTGTCATGGTGATCCACTAGACTTTATACAGGGTAATTTCTCTTCTTTTGATCCCCCTGATATTCAAGAAATAAGTGATATAATTGATAAACTTAAAGCATCTTCTGCTGGTCATGATAATATTCTTGTATTTCTGGTCAAACAGGTGAAGCAGTTCATTTTGAAACCACTTCATCATATTTTTTCCTTATCTCTGAAAACTGGGATTGTACCAGATGATTTAAAAGTTGCTAAAGTTATTCCTTTGTTCTAGGCAGATGTTCCACATTGTTTTAACAATTACAGAATCAATATCAGATATCGCTTCTGCCATGTTTTTCTAAAATACTTGAAAAAATTGTGCTTAAAAGGATTCTCCATTATTTAGATTATAATTCAATTCTTTACAAACACCAATATGGTTTTGGGAAGAATCCCTCTACATGCATGGCTTTGCTTCACCTGGTTGACGATGTTACCTCTGCACTTGAAAATAATGAATTCTCCTGTAGTATTTTCATTGATTTATCAAAAGCATTTGATACTGTGAGTCATCATATCTTAATGCAGAAACTTTATAAGTATGGATCTCATGGTATTGTTCACAAATGGTTAAATAGCTACATTTGCAATGGGCAGCAATTTGTTAGCTTTAAGGGTTGCAATTCTAACAGATCTAAGATACTTTAAAGAGTTCCCCAAGGCTGCATTCTTGGGCCATTGTTATATCTGATTTACATAAATGATTTATCAAATGTTTCCAATGTTCTTTCACCAATCATGTTTGCTGATGATACAACCCTGC
>JAOXNZ010000064.1:5444467-5463484 GCA_028566095.1 Kryptolebias brasiliensis | reverse complement strand
TTATTAAAAGAAAAATAATTAAAAAAAATCCCGACAGTGTTATAAAAAATGACTAAACAAGACAAACTGTTAAAACTGCTGGTGGCTGATTTTAAACAGACAATCAACATCTTTACAAATTCAGCCCCTTTCTGCCCTACATAGATTATCGTGACTTTATCAGCTTATTAAGTAGAAAAAAGGAAAGCTCATTTAAACATGCTTTACACTATACTATATTAAAAAGGCTTTTACAAATATTACAGTGGAACTGAGAAAGACATTTAATACACAAGTGTGATTTAAATATTTTAATGACAGGTGGTGGTCAGCAGATTTTACTCATTAAAGTCCTCATTAAAACAAGAACACCCACCTCCCCTCAAACACACAATGATCTAATTATATTTTTCTAACACCACTGTAGGGCGCATGTCCTGCAGCTGCTTCAACATGGGGTCTGAGACACGAAAAAAGGCTGTGCCCAGACAGATCTTAACCTTACCGAGGGATTTAAGGTTTTGACGATTGTTGAACCTGACACAGGTGTTCTGGGGCTTCAGGTTGGGTTGTGTCTTTACTTTTTCTGTAGTGGTAACTGATGGCAGCAAGTTCATTTCAGATTTGTTAGACTGTTCCAAAAATTTTAAGAAGGACATTTCAAACCCCATTGGTTTAAATGATGCCATGGGGGCGCTTTGCTCCATCCTCTCAGTGACAACAGAGGGCTGTAAAGATTCTTCCTCTTTATGGTAAACAGCATCAACCTTTTTTGGACGCAAAACTTTCTTCCGTTTGACTATTTTATCAATGAGTTTTCGTGGGCGTCCTCGTTTGCGTTTTAGTGCCAGAGAGCTTTGCGAGTGCTGATCGCTGGATAGCTTGGAGTCTAACAGGGCAACAGGCATCCCTACTGGGGTTCGTCTGCGCAGAACAGGTTTGGAACCTTCATGGTCCACTCCCTCCAGGACTGGGTCTGAAACTGTCTCATTGTCTGACAGGTCAGAGGTGTTGTCTGATTTAGAGTCGTCACTCCTAATGGAACGACATTTTAGCCGAGGGAACTTTTTACAGAAGATGAAGTGGCTCCGATGCTGCTCGAGGTACTTTTCTGAAAGTCCATGTCCGATGTAATGTTTCAGTATGTCCCGCTCAGATTTCATGACTGACATACAACTTTTGATCATACACGGGTATTGGAGAGGAAACTTCTTTGTGCACAATGCAATTGCATCCACTTTAGATTTCAGGGAAGGCTTTCCATATTTAAGCCAATGTTTGCTCCTTGACTTGTTGACCCTCTTTGTGTGATTTGCTCTCAGAGGAATCTTTTTGTTACTCTCAATGTTTTCTTTTCCATTACTTGTCTTAGTTATTTGGTAATGCAAAGTTTTAGCGTTATGCTTTGTCTCTCCGTCTTTTACTGTTTGGACTTTTAGCTTCTGTTGGTACATGTCGGAATGCTTTGACATGACATGTCTCAGCAGGTTTGATTTTGTGGTATAAGACCGATTACAACCTTCAACCTCACACCTGAATGATTCAAATTTAGCCAGGTTCAGATCTTTATGTTCTTTTTTGACATGATCTACGTATTTCCTGAAAGCAGCAAAAGACTCTGTACATCCTTGGTGACCACATAAAAACCTGCCATATCTGATGGAAGATAAGAGACGGTCTACCTTATCCAGAGAGAACTCATGTAACTGAAGATAATGCAGGAAGAGGTTGGTAGCTTCCTGGAAAACACAGCAGCAGTCTTTGACCTGACATCTGAACTCTGTAATTTTTTCTTCCTCCTGCTCTTCGTCACAGTTCACTGGTTCCTCTGCTGCTTCGGTCTGGTCTTGGTCTTTGTTCACCTCCAGTGCTGACAGAGCGGACTGGTGCACAGACCTGTAGTGAAGGATGAGGTTGTGCTGGATGGTGAAGGCTGCCATGCAGCCCTGATGGACGCAGCAATATGGTCTGTACTGATACATGCTGGATTCTGATTTTGATTTTTTCACTCTAGTCTTCTTGGTGATGTCTGTCTTTGATTGAACTTGCCTACTCAAAGACCCTTTTGTAGGAGTCATTGGGACTGTGTTCTGAGGTGTGGCAGACAAATCTTGGATGGAGGGAAACTGTTCATTGTGCACCCGAGGGACGTTTTTCTGCTGTTGCAACCAATGTTCTGCAGACACCCCTGCTTGTACAGACAGGGATCCCAGTGTGGAGGACTGACCCAGACCTGATGAGATCAGCCCTGGGTTGTGCATAGAACAAATGACTGAGGGGTGACTTTGAGATTTAGGGTTATTTATGGTTGTATCAGTAGGGGGAGGATACAGAGGTGCCCCATTATTTCTGGATAAATGAAAGGCTTTAGACTTTTTACAGACACGTTGGTTTGGAATAGAAGAAGTTGCTGCTGTTTTAGCTTTCCTGCGCTGCATATCCAAATCTGCAATTTCCTCATCTGATAATTTGTGAAAGGACAGATAGTGATGACGAAGGTTTGAGTTCCGAGTGAAAGCCTTTGGACATTTTTGACACTTAAAAGGAGCATATAGTCCAAACCTTCTTTTGACATCATTGACCATTTCAATTGTGTAGTTGTGTGTTTTGGAGAGGTGTTTCCACAGTGATTCACAGGACATGGAAGTGAAGGTGCATTTCTCACAAGCAAATGGTTTGACAAAAAATGGTGGAATTAAAATGTGGGACTCTTCTTTGGAAGATGCAGTCTGACTTACTGTATCAGTGCTGCTTTCTTTCAAAGGACCTAATGACTGTTCAGATTTTTCTCTGACTAAATCAAGCCTTTCAAATGCTAACTGGACCTCCGTTAGACACGGCTGATGGCTGTCAGGATCTGGATCACTTTCAGTAGGTTCAGAATCTGGATCACTTGATGGAATAACTGTGGGGCTGGGTAGCTCCTGGTGCACCATAAGAGTCTCTCTGAAGCAAGTAAAGCTTTGTGTGTTGAGTAGTTTAAGTTTATCAGAGGATCTGGGGATGATCACAGAATTCCCTTTAATCACAGAATCAATGTCAGCATCATGAGGAAACTGCTGAAAGCCACAATCGTTGGAAGGACTCGTCTCAGTTCCTGTGGGTCTGGGACTAGATTTAGGGTCAGTTTTACCAGGAGGACAAATGTTTCTTCGTTGAAAGTCACCAGCTAAAATCTGCTCTCGCAGCCTCTTTTTGATATCTTTCTCCTTGTTTTTTCTTAGATTCTGCTTACACCCTGTTGTTGCTTGACTCAGTTGACCATCAGGTAACATCGCTAAATTTGTACCTGCATCAGGTGTTGTAGTAGATGTCTGTAAGTGGTATTCTTCATCTTGAATGATCACCCCAGGTGTTATATTGTTTGTAGGAGCACCACCTTTGACAACAATGGCAGGATTGTCAGTGAGGGGGTGTGAAAGAACCAGGTCAGGAAATTCACTCCCAGCAAATCTATTAATACAAGGGAGAGGACAGTGGCCTGCAGTATGTGCATTACCTTTTGGCTTGATCTGGACATTTTCTGTATGTTGTATGACTGAGGTACCTTGTAAATGCTCATTAACTGCTAGGGGAGCACAAAAGTTTTGGAACAATGGCTGGGGGGCAGGAGCCTGCACAAAAAGATCAGACATATTGGATTCAGACATTATTTGCTTGAGAATATCATCATTCGACTCACCATTTTCATATGTTTGCAGATTATTTTGTGGATAATTAATGGTGGAGTAAACTTTTGTAGCTGGTGAACCACTCGTGACTGTCTCATTCAGCTTGTGATACACAGCACCATCACTGTCAGATAACTGTGGCTGAGAGATGCTACCTTTTTGATCTGAATTGAGAAAATCTAGAAATGATTGTGGCAAGTTCGTATTTAATTCTGACTCTTGATAGGGTTTGCAACTGGTTCGCTTGGACAAATGGCCTCCAAGAGATTTAGGACTATCAAACTGCCTGAAACATCGTCGACAAACAAATTTACCATCTTTAATGATTGCTGGACATTTTGTTCTTGTGTGTTTTCTGCTTTGTTTTTGATTCTCAGGACCATATCCAGAGATGGCAGGGCCATATAAAGGTTGGTTGTTTTTGTTGTTTTGGTTTTCCGCCACAGAGGAAAGACTGAGCTGTTCAGGCTTTATTTTTACCGTTGTCCTGGAAATAGAGTCTAAACTGCTTTGCATCAGTGATGTGCATGTGGTAGAGGATTGGACTTGTTGGGACACTTCCTGTGCACTTTTAACGCATGATGGAATAATAGACTGTGGTCGCCGGTTAGGTTCTGACTGTGAGGACCCCGGTGTAGCTGATCCTATGATGGAGCATGATGGGACACTGTGTGAAGGAATAGAACCAGTAGAATTGACCTGTGGTGTCATTTGCTGATTAGACGGAAACACTGGGGAGGAGCCACAGTTCTGAATTTGTTCATGCCTAGAGTGCCACATTTTACAGCCTGAATCCTCAGACTGTGCTGGTACTGGATTTCTAACTGTTGCTAACTGGGAAAGAACAATGGGATTCAAAACATTAGCCAATAGCAGAGAACCATTCAAGTTGTGTGGGAGAGGAGACTGTAGGGCAACTAAAGGATGGTCTGAGCTCCTATTAGAATAAGGAGGTGATTGGATTATATTCTGCCTCTGAACTCCATGAGCTGGTACCATGTTGGCTTGCTTGTCTTGAAGCCCAACAGATGGTACGATCTGAGCTGAAACATAGCTTATTCTGATCTCAGTCTGAGCAACTGTCCATTTCTCATAGAACTCTGGGTGAACCGCTTTCATGTGCTTGGTAACACTTCTGTAGGTACTGTAATGTCTTGCACATGTTCCAACTGCACAGTGAAATCTCTGCCTCTGAGCTAAAGAGGACGTTTTTGAGTTTTCAAGTTTGCTTCCAGGTAGTCGCTGAGAACTCACAGTTGGTGGGAGTGGTTGTGACATTGTTGGATCTGCAGAAGTTCGAGACAACGGTTGTGACAATGCAGGATCTGTAGGAATTCGAGACAAAGGTTGTGACCCCGCTGGATCTGAAGGAATTTGAGAAAATAGTTGTAACATTGTTGAACTTGTAGAAGTTTGAGACAATGGTTGCGGCATTGATGGATTCATAGACGTTTGAATTACCTGTTGTGCCACTGGTTGATCTATAAGAAATCGAGATGTTGGTTGTGACATTGTTGGATCTGTGCAAGTTTGAGTCAATGTTTGAGACACTGTTGGATCTGTAAGCAATTGAGGGATTGGTTCTGACACTGACGGATCTTTAGAAGCTTGATAGGTCGGTTGTGAAATTGTTGGCTCTGTAGGAACTTGAGATGTTGGTTGTGACACTGTTGGATTTAAAGGAATTTGTGACATTGATTCTGACATTGATAGATCTGTAGGAACTCGAGACGTTGGTTGTGATGTTGGATCTGTAGGAATTCGAAACGCAAGTTGTGATTTTGTTGGATCTGTAGGATTTCGAGATATTGGTTGTGACATTGCTGGATCTGTAGGAATTCGAGACAGTGTTACTGCTAAGACATTCCTACAAGAGACTGGCCTTCGTAGAATTTTTAATGGTAAGTTAGAGTTAGAGCTGTAACTAATTACTGTATCATTTACATTGAATGTTTGTGGCTGGTTTTGTGAGAGATTTTTTGCTTTCAACAAAGGTACTGAAAGATCTCTTTGGGATAGTGCCATACAATCCAAGGAACCAATATCCTCTCTGTCTTTGATAGGAGCATCTAAGTGGGAATGCACAGACTGAATCACAGAATTATTATAGTTGTACATCTGACTGATTGGAGAAGCTGTGTTTTGAGGTTGTTTCAAGGCTTCCGTGGATTCTTTTTGAGATTCCAGTAAATTCTCAGAAGAAACTAGTGGTCCTTCATGATCTGTTTTACCAGTAGCAGTGTTTTGTTGGAAATCCTCTTGTTTCTGGGCAGAAAGATTGGAAACCATTTGTTTGGTGGGTGGAGGGTCAGAATTTGCGTTTGTCAAAGACGGATGAGGAGATGGACTTTTTTCCTTTTGAACATCATGTTTCTCACAATGTAAATCCAGTTGTTGTTGTGAATGAAACACCTTCCCACAATCTGCAACTTTACAGGTAAAAGTTTTATAATGATGAGCCTCGTGGTCATACAGTCTGAAAGCTGCATTGAAAATTTTTCCACAGTTCGGGAACATGCAACGGGCCTTGAAAGTTGTGTGTTTTTTCTTATGAATGAGGAGTTCAGTGTTGGACAGGAAACTAGCCTTGCAGTTCAACTGTATACATATGTATGGCTTTACACCACAGTGGACCTGTAAGTGATCATTAAGATGAGTCACACTAATAAAATGACGACGACAATACTGACACACAACCTTCTTGCTCTGCAATTCAAGGAAAGTCTTTGCTTCCTCATCATCCCCGTGACCTTTAACGTGTGCAATAAGATTTTTGAAAAATTTGAAGCTTCTTCTACATTGTCCAACTGGGCACATATTGTCTTCATTAATCTCTACATGACAGTTAACTACTTTTGACTCAAGACGTGGAAGTGCAGACCCATTTTGCAATAATGATTTATTTTTGTGAGGTTCATTGTGGGTGCTGATCTTTAATGTTGCAACAGGATGAGCAGATGTTTCAGGATGAACCAATAATTTGTTTGTTTTTATTGCAGTCAGTCTTTCCTTGCAGGATTGTTTAACATGTAATGTTACATGGGGAATCAAAGTGTCTTTTGAGGTGAAGGTTTGAGCACATATTGGGCAGGTATATATCCCACTGCTTAGATGAATCTGAGCATGTCGGACAATCCTGTGACCCAGAAACTCTTTGTCACAGAGCACACAGTACTGCATGTAGACCTGCCAGTTCCTGAACTGAGCAGATGTAAAATCTTTGTCTCTTAGTTTCTTCATTTCTCGATTTTTCTCTTTCCTGTTTCTGATATCTTCCAGGTCACTGAATATGTGGTCCGGGATACTGTTAAACACCTTAGAACTCATGTAGTCTTCCTCTTCCTCAGGCTCATTCAGCGAGTCAATGGATGAAACTATTGAAGCCTCCTCACCCATTAATGCTAGGCAATGATGTTTCAATGTTTTCCAGTCCCAGAACTCTGGGTCAAAGGGCCACTGGGTTTTTAATACCAGTAAGAGCTCACATCTCAGTGAGTTGGGAATTGGCATATTCTCCTCCTCTAGTTTTTGATCTGGTTCATTGTAAAGAGTCTCCACAGCATAGTATGCATCCACCGTGGGCTCCAGAAGGAACTCTGTTAGCTGACAGGCTTGCTTCACTTCCAAGTCAGATGGAAGCAAACAGGAAATAGTTTTACACACAGAGCCTTTTGCCTTGCGATCTTCCGATTTGATTCTTAGAGCCCTGATGCACATTTCAATGCACAATGAGAGGCCAATATGGTTAATCTATGAAAAAACAAAATGAAGAAAGTTTATTTTTTAAGATTTATCATCAACAATTATAAATAAATTCCTTCCCATTTAAGCAGGTAGTGCTGCACTGACCTCGGACTGGATAACCTTGATCAGGAACAGGATGTGGTAGACTGATTTGGATACAAGGGACATCTGACGACATCTGTCAAGGAAGGCCTGGTCCGACGGCTCCAATCGCTTCAACAACTTGCTCCAAAACAGAGTCAGTTCCCTGTTTTCAGGAAGAAAAAAGGAAAATGGCTCAAAAAGGCAGCATGGTTCTTGCTAAAATGTTAATCACATTTTCTCTCAGAACTGTGATTTCAGTTTACACTATCAAAAGATTCTCAACTATTTAACAAAAATTTAATAATAAATAGACTTCAATAAAAATATATTTTTTGCACCCTAGTCTAGACAAGTGGTTTTGAACTGGTCTGGCTTTAGGACCCACCATCACCACCTAATATGTGACCAAAATTATAGAAAATTTTTTACTTCTTAAATTTATTGAATGAAAAGCTGGTGCAATTTCAACCTGAGATAGTAGAAAAGAATATCACGGTATTCCAAAAATTAAGTTTAATTAGAACTGCAAGCAGTTATCAGGGTCCAAGTCTCTTGACACATGCCCATCCCCTCAATCATCCAAGGACTTGTTATAGCACTGGCTTGTAGAATCACAAGTCATTATTTATTTATTAACCTTTATTCTTTATTTAACCAAGCAAATCCCATTGAGATTACAGATCTCTTTTTCAAGGGAAGACTGAGCTTGAAGGTAGCCGCACATGCAGGTTTTTAGACTGTGGGAGGCAACCGGAGTCCCGTGAGAAACCCTTGCCTTGCCAAAAAACCCTTTTTCCACACAAAAAGGCCTCAAGTCTGTCTTTCTTAAGGTTCAAACCAGGACTTGAACCAAGCACCTTCTTGCTGTGAGACAACAGTGGAAACCACTAACCCATCATGCTGCCTGGATACCTATTTGTGTCCTAAAGCCTCTAATAGAGTTTATAGGTTGGTTTATTTTACAAATGCCCCCTTCCAAATAAAAGCTAGCCATTTTCCTTTGTTCAGTGTCAAAAAACGAACGTTTTAGAATGACATACCTAGTAAAAAACTATCAGAATGTTGCCATATTGATGGAAAACAAGTTGGAGTGTCCTCTTAAAATATGTTTTTGCACATTTTGGAATTTGGAGCAAACATAGTACATTTTCAAAGTGAACGTCTATTGACAAAAACATTTCGCCCCCCCCTAGAATTCGGGAATTATGAAATTTCGGAAATCTACTTAGAAGGTCAAACTGGACCAACGAAACATAAATTTGATGCTCATCTCCTAAAATACATAAAATATGGCCATTTGTATGTTATGCTAGCTACCTAGCTGACTAAAACCAAAAATTATTTTTACATTTTGCTAATTTGCATAAACAAACAAAATTTTATGCAGATTTTCTGTAGTAAAAAACTTTAATAACCTTTACTTTACCAAATAGGGAATTATAATACATTTCTTGGTGGGGCGACAATTTATGAGTTAGAGGCTAAAACAATCATAACAGGTTGACATGTAGTTTTTTATTATTGTATAGCAGTTAGCGCACTTTATTTTTCCTATGAAAAACTTCTCAAAATCTGACAGATTAGGTTACACGAATGATTGTGCAGAAAAAAAAAATTAAAAGCAAAAAGCCATGCCCACTTTCTTTGAACAATATGACCTTTTAGATCTAAGCTCAAGGCAATGTCCTTAAGTTCTGTGCCAAATTTTGTAAAGATCCAATTAGCCGTTTTTGCGTACATTTTTTAAGGGGGTTTTGGCTAAATATTTGTCAAATTTGGTCCACTAACTTGGAATTGGCTCCCCCATGAGCAAGTTGAATTTCATCTATTTAGCTCTGACATGGTGAGTTTCATGGCCTTCAAACTTAAACCTTCGAGAAGAAGTCAAAAGGTTTTACAAATTACTGCATGTATCAAAAAAACAAAAATAAGGCAGAAATTGGCATGGCCTCTACCATCTAATTTAGTACAGTGCAGGAAATGCAAGATTCAGTAGATTACAGGGAATGCAAGAAACTATTTGATATAAATTATGCAAGAATAAACTATTTGAAAAAACACTTAAAAATGTCTACATTAATATTAGATTTTTGCTCTAGAACTGAGGTAGTCAAGATGAACCTGTTGCCAAGGTTTTTGCACCTCTTCCTGGCTTTAAATTGTGTGACTTACAGTTTAAAAGTTACAGGACAGAATGCTAAAACGTCAATGATAGCGCTCCCTATGAGGGACATATTTGAGTATTTTTGTGAGCCTGTTACAAAAGGTATCAACGCTCCGCTGGAAGCATGGAAACGCTGCTGCTCTGCAGACATGTTCCCTTGCCTTTGTGTGCTTGGACCCCTAATAAAAAAAATGAAGCATGTACACAATAGGGTTCTACGTTCCGCTGGATGCACGGAAATCCTGCTGCTTGCGGTCACATTTCTTTGCCTCTGCAGGCGTGGATCCTTAATGATAAACCAAAAGGACCAGTGAGTGGTGATGACAGAGGTGAAAATATTCCTTTTGTACACTCAATTGGCTGTGTTTCAATTAAAACCAAAATTAATTTCAATTCAAAAATACTTTATTAATCCCAAAGGGAAATTTAATGTTGTTGTAGCTCACAATCCTGGTTTTGTTAGAGTTGTTATATATGCTGATGGCTGTGGGCAGGAAGGATCTCTTGTAGCGGTCTGTCCCATGTGTCCTCAGTCCTGGTGTCCTCAAAGAGCTCCACCAGGTAAGCCTCGCTGGCATCCTGCAGAGCCATGATGGCCAAGCTCTGAGAGCGTAAGTCGGTCTTGAAGTCCTAGGTGATCTCCCGGACCAGGTGCTGGAAGGGCAGCTTCCGGATGAGCAGCTCTGGTAGTTGTTGATCTCCCTGAGAGCCACGGTACCGGGTCTGTGGAGGTGAAGCTGCTTCACTCCGCAGGTGGCCGGGGCGCTCTTGCGGGCTGCTTTGGTGGTTAACTGCTTTCTGGGAGCTTTACCTGCGGTGGATTTACAGGTGGTCTGCTCGGTTCTGGCCATGACTGGACTTCAGGGTTCTTCACATTTAACAGTGAAGAGTAATGGATGTTAATCAGCTGTTCCCAACTGTGGTGGAATGGGGGGAAGCCACCTTGTTGTTATGGTTACGCATCATAACAAAATGTCCAAAAGTAAAAAGGTTTCAGTAAAAATCCTTTCAGCTGCACAGTATCTGATACCAAAGGAAATAATCATCCAAAAAAAAAAAAGTGATTTACATCTAGAAAAAAGAGGAATAAAGTTTTCAAAAGCAATATCTGATGAATGTACAGAGCTCCTCCAACTTGCAGCCACTTTGAGCGGCGCAATTCTAGAAGCAACAAAACACTTCAATTCAGTAATTTCAGCCCTTCAACAGATTCAATGGTGCTTTCATGCACAAATGTGAAAGTCCAACTACTGAGATGTAGTTTCAAGAACACTTAAAAATATGTAGCTTTAGCTGAGTACCCACCCATTGAATATATATGTAACAATGAATGTCAAAAATATTCAGTTACCTTTTAAGCATTAACTGTAAGACTGACATAACAATCAGAATGTTTTTTATTCCCTAAGATTTTTCCGCAGTTAAAAGCCTGTGAAAACTGTAAACTCCAAAAATACAAAGTTTATAGTTTTCACAGGGTTTTATTAAGCCGCCATTTCACACGTTGCACACACGAAACAGACTTCCAAAAAAAATTTAACTCTCCCCCTAAACTCGCGAGAGCATACTTCCGCCTAGAAGAGGTTAACAATCTCCCTCTCTCTTAAAAATGAAAAATAAAAAATTAACAATTATTGAGAGGTTTACCTTGATTGATAGAAAACACTCCCTTCTCTGACACCAAAGACAAAAGCCTATCTGAACACAGTAACACTTTAGTTGTGGTGAACAGATTAACATTATGACAAACAAAACTAACCAAACACATGCTAAATAGTGCACGTAGCATCACAAAACCCATACACCCTCATCCAGTGCCTTAAGAAGCATAAGGGGGACGCACCTTTCTTTGTTAAACAATCAGCAAGCTGTGACATAGCTTCTGACCAACACACCTCTTTTGTTGTTTTCTCTTGTAAGAGTTCTTTAATGCTGCTTTTTTCTAATCTGAGCCTCTTTTCAGTGACCTGTTTTGTAGACTTAAGCGCATCAAATAAGGAATGGTTATCTGTAACACATATGAAGGGAATAGAGTTGAGACCAGTGGTGAGCTCAGAGTAGAGTGTAGCTAAGAACATTGTACTGTCAATACCATCTGACATAGCAAGGGTCTCTCCTGCCAGTGTGCTTCTTACCACACGTCTGATCTTTTTAGACTGCCAAAACAAAGGGGAAATTTTTCCTGTTTTTCCCATGAGGGCAATAAAAGCCCTTCCCTGTGTACCTCCATCTGTAAGATTACCCAGAGAGGCATCACTGAAGACAACTAAACTCAAGTCACTACTGTTGCCCAAATGTTGAAACTTAAGTGCAATTGTCTCTGACTTAAGCTTGCAAATCACTTTTTTCACTTCATGTACAGACTGAACAGTAGCATTTTTAATGTTAGATGCCAGGCTACACATGTCAAACATAACATCTGGTCTCATCTGTTTAGCAACCCACAAAAACTGTCCTATTTTGGACCTAAGCTGCTCTCTCTGTCTTGTTTAGTGGGGCATCTCTGTATAGCTTGTGCTGTCTTTAAATGAGCCGTTTGTAGGTTGTCAATGTAACTGTGCTGATGCACCTGCACTATACCATCCAAAGTGGCAATGTCCATACCCACATAAGAAAAACTTTCATGTTCTTTACAGCCCACATGAAAAACAGACTTAAGTGCAGGTATAACATTAGTTACAAAGTCCTCTGATCCTGCCCAAAGAAAATCATCCACATGATACGCCAGTACTCCTGTCACCTCACACTCTTCATTCTGCCAATAAAACACTGCAGGATCAACCTTCAGCATTTTACCACCAGTGTTGAGCATGAGTTCTTTGACCCTGTTGTACCAGTAGAGGGAAGCGTCTGCAAGTCCATATACACATTTCATTAGTTTCCACAGAACATTCTCCACACCCACTTCAGGTGGGGCGAATGAAAATGTCTCTTGAGAGTTCCATACCCTGTAAAAAAACAGATTTAATATCCATAGAATGAACTTTCCACCTTTTTTGACAGATCACTGCTAACAGCAGCCTGAGTGACTTCGATGCACATGTGGGTGGTGACTTCTTTAAAACCTCTCGCCACAAGGCGGGCTTTGGGAATGATACCTTCTGAAGTTTCTTTTAATGTACAGACCCATCTAGTCAAAATACATTTTTGACCTTTGTCCATGACCTCTTCATGGACATTATTTTTTCATATCTCAATCTATTGTTGTTTAGCAGCATCAAAAGAAACATCTTAAGCAATGAGTACATCAGCATCTGCGCTGTCAGATTCAGTGTAAAGATTACCAACCTGTGACATGTCTGATGCTTGTTTTAGTCCCTCACTGCCATCAGGTTCAAGACTCTGTATATTGTACTAGTTTTTGTATTGCCCCATGGCTTTTCCTGCTCTGCCTAAAACTCTGGCAGTGTGCCTAGTACCATCATCTCTGTTAGTAAATGTAACTGTCTGACCTGTTTTCAGTTTTACCTCCGTGGGACCCTGAGTATTGTTTAAGACACATATTGAAACAGAGAATGAGGCAGTCTGAGTGACATTTCTCTGTATTGTCAGTAATTTGTTCTTCTCCACTTACACTCATTTTATCATCTGGGCTCTAACACATCAGTGTGAACCATGCTTTCACTAACTTTATCCTTTTAAGTTAGTGAACAATCAAAGCCATAATGATGGGTACATTAATTTCTAGAATGGCAAAAAAGAAGAAACAGACAGAATATGAAAAATTAGAGAAAACTGAGAACTCGAGAGACAACAAGACATGGTCTTAGACCTGAACAACAAGATAAAACAAATGAAAAAAGCATACAGATAACATTTTAAATAAAGAATAAGAGAAAAGGTTGAGATTTACAAAGAATGTTATGAATCAGGCCTAAAAACAAAAAAACAAAAACAAAAAAAACAGTGAGGTGCTTTAAATCACAACAAATAAACTCAATAAATAAGATTAAATATTCTTTGACTGTACTAGCCTGAAGAAATCAACAAATGTTCCAAAATTACTACGTCCGGCAAGGAGGTTTGGTTTCCAGTACTGTTGGTTGCTGTTATCAAGATTAATTAAAAACTAATGAGCAGATTTAGATGAAATTTTCAGGAAATGGGGTTATTACAAAAAACAAGTAATTACATGCTTCTAGTTATGAAATCCTATACTCCTAATCAGTGCCAGTAGACAAAGATGCCAAGAAGCAATATTAAAATTCAATAGACCGTCCATCATTACGAAACAAGCAAAATATAAAACCGAATGTTCCTATCACAATGAAAAAATTGGAGACAGCAAATAGAAAATTAAAGAACAAAAGCTCTGGGAGTGATGCTTTTCAAAATAAACTGTATAATATTTTTAAAGAACTTGTGCCTGTGTTGCTAGAATTCTTCACTAATAGTGAGAGGCTCTGATATCAGTAGATCTATAATTTCCGAAAAAATTCTATCACTTTCTTCCATAATTAATCGATGAGGATAAGGAAGCGTGATAACCTTTCTTCAACTTACCACATTAATTATTAAGCTCTCGTTAAAGCAGGGGCACTTGGTCAGAGTGATCAAACAGATTGAATATACCTTATAGGAACTCATAGGAGATTATTTAATCTATTCACCCTTATTATCAGATCTCAACAAATGAAGCTGAATTGTTAAGTCACAGGGAACTTTATCATAATGTTTACATCAAATAAGGAGAAAACCAAATGACATCTTTAAGGTTTTATTACAAAAACAAAACTAAATCAAGAAAAGTCTTATTCTTGTTGTATCACCCTAATTGTTGATTCTAACACTAAGAGTTTAGGGAATAATCCATTGAAGAATGATTATTAAGTAATTATTTTGAATGGAGATTTATCATGATAAAACACAGCAACAAGTAATACTTTAATAGGTGAAATTGTGTACTTTCCATTGAAGTTATAACTGTTATATATGCATATGGTGTTTGTTGTTGTGGATTCTGTTTTGTTTTGTCTTTCCGCAGGTCTCGAGGCAGACTTCAAGGGTGTTGACTTGTTTTATCTCTGTTTTTTTTTCCCTCTCCTTTACTTCTATCTCCGTTTTTCTCTTTAAACCTTTCCTCCATCTTTATCTTTCCTTTCTTTTATAAAAAATAAAAGAAAAAAGAAATACCTAGTCAGCGACTGTAACAATGCAGCAAGGATCAGTCTGTTCTGTCAAAAATTGAAATCATTGAAACATTAGTTCAAACAAGCTGCAGAATATGAGAATGGTATCCTGTTATATGTTGTGTGTTGGTGAAATTGGACCCAAAATGCAGGTAGGTAGGCAGGATTAACCCAAAACTCTTTAATAAAACAACTACAAACAAAAACAAGTAATTTGGGATGAAGAACCAGAACAGAACATGAATGTACAGCATGAATCTGACAACTGGCAGGAAATAACAGAGGGCTATTTAACCAGAGAGAGGCATTTGGTGAGATGAGGAGGTGAGCTAATTAGGTAGATGAGAAACAGATGTGAGGTGTAGAGAGAAATCGAGGCTGAGGAAACCATGAACACAAGAAGCAAAACCAAGTAACAGAAGACCTGCTGAAACACGGGAAAATATCTACATAAAAACAAACATGACTGAGAATAAGAAATAAGAGAAATAAAGTAAATCCACCAAAAAAAAAAAAAAAACACAAAACCCCAGAATCATTAGAACTATGCAGCATCCTTTGGAATAAGCTTATTACAAAGGATGCAAAGAACCACAGGACACATGCAACAGAAAGAATGGGGGGAAAATGCTGCCTTCATAGCAGTCCCCCTTATGTTCTCCAAAGGAGGAAAATGCCAGGAACATTACGCAGTTTAGAAAGCTAGCTGTGCTGTGACTGGACCTGGTCGACTCTTATGGTTCCATTTCTCAAAAGCTGGTTAAAAATACAATGGATCATTACCATGTTTCATAAAACCTTATCCTTGAACATTACAACAACTTCTGTTTGAGTCTCATCCAAAGACTAACTGTAGGTAGATCTCAAACCAGAACCTGCAAGTTGAAGCCAGAACTGGACCGGCTTCCCTGTCAGCTGATTCCAGTACAAGTTTCAAATCCCGCCCTTCAGTGTTAATGAACAGCTTGTCAGGCTGTCTGATCACAGAAGGTGGCTGTGCTCATCTGGCCTCAGCTCTAAGAACCAACCCTTCCTATCTGATGGAGTTGGACCTGAGCTACAATCATCCAAGAGACTCAGGAGTGACGCTGCTCTCAGCTGGACTGAATAATTCTCAACGGAGACTTAAGACTCTCAGAGTGGAACCTGCTGGAGTCCAATTCTTTAAACAGGGACCATGGAGGCATTTCTGTCAACTTACAGTCAACACAAACTAAGTGAGCAGAGACCTCAAATTGTCTGACAACAACAGGAAGGTGACATGTGTGGAGGAGAAGTCATATCCTGATCATCCAGACAGATTTGATGGTGACAGACAGACAGATGATTACTGCCCTCAGCTGTAGAGATAGTCTGACCGGTCGCTGTTACTGAGAGGTTGAGTGGAGAGGACATGTTTATATATCAGTGAGTTACAGAAGGATCGGCAGGAGAGGACACAGCGATGACTGTGTGTTTGGAAGAAATGATCAGTCTTAAAAGTCTGGTCTGCTCAGATGTCAGTGGTTACTCTGTCACGATAACAGAGAAACACTCCTGTCCTCCTCCTCCTCAGTCTCTAACAGAGTAGCAGTGTATGTCGTCTGTCCTGCTGGCCTTTTGTCCTTCTACAGTCTCTCCTCTGACTCACTGATCCACCTCCACACCTTCAACACCACATTCACTGAACCTCCTGTCAGGGAAACCCTCTCACTGGTGAACAGATAGTTCAGATGTACATGTCTGTGTCTTACACTGAATCCATGAATCTGAAAACATGTTTGATTGAGTTTCTTTTTGATATTGTCACATATCTCTCAAACCCACATTTAACCATTCCTAAGTTTATGGAAATCATGAAGGTTTTTGGTGAGATACGATTGACGGTGATGACGAACCACAGCACAAAGAAAGCCATGCTAACACAAAAGCAGGACCCAGAAGACCAAAAGGTAGCGAAAAACCCAAAGTTAATCTAGAAATAATTCTTCGAGAAATACAAGAGTTCAGACATGAAAATAAGCAACATCTAGACATTATTAGAGAAGATATTAACAAAGCAAACCAAAGAATTGAAGAAGCCGAAAACCGTATCGGGGCAGTGGAAGCTAAGCTAGACACGATCGAGCTAATTGTGAGAAACATGCTAAAAACACAGATTCAAAACGAAGACAAAATGGTCGATCAAGAAGCAAGGGCAAGGAGGAATATTATACGGATTCTCAATGTACCAGAGAATGAAGAACAAGACAAATCGATGAATATGTTGAAAAACTTCTCAGAGAGAAACAGGAAATTCCTGACTCTCATGAACTCTGCATAAAAAGAGCGTATAGAGCCTTAGAACCGAAACCAACGGGCGCAGCAAAACCCAGATCGATTGTAGTCCAGTTCCTCTGGTATCAAACAAAGGAGGAAATACTGAGAAAGGCATGGGAGAAGAAAGAAATCTACATAAACAACCAGAGACTATACTTCGACGATGACTGCCCTACCGCAATTCTAAACTGCTGCAAGAATACAATGAAGCAAAGCAGGTGCCAAGGGAGAAGAGGATCTGATTTCAGACCCCATACCCAGCCAAGCTCTGTATCTTTTATAAGGATGAAACACGCCTATTCCAAACTGCACACGAAGCTACGAAAGATATGCATGAACAAGGCTACGCAGTACGAGTGATACCATCACAACAAGACCTGATGAAGCGACTGGACGCAGAGCCATGGTGCATTGCAGGGAGAAAAAAAGACTATTCAACAGGAACAACCTACTGGACAAGCTGCCACCATATCCAGGCTGCAGGCCTTCAGAAGACAGTCCTCAGAATGAAAAAGAGCGAAGAAAATAACTCAAAGCTAATGACCTCTCTGTTTACCCACAGTACAGTAATTATTTGGAGGACCAGGACCTTTAAAAAAGGTATGGACGCTCATTCTAGGTTACCACGGAGGGCCCTTTCCCTATTACCATCCAAAATGGACTTCCCTCGAATTTTTGACCCTAACCCAGGTCAGGTAAAGGACTATCCACCTCTACATTGGAACCCCAAGTGTTATTATCAGATGTGTTTTACATTATTTTCTCACAGTTCTTGTGACAAGTTCAGTTCACCCAGAGAGTTTCATAGCAAAAATGTTCTCATTACTTTCAAGTAAATGTCATCTGAAAGGTTAAAAGTGGCATCCTTCAATGTTAACGGCATATTAAATCCAATTAAATGAACAAAGATATTGACAAAGATGGAGAGAAAAGGTAGATATAATTGCCTACAAGAAACTCATATAAATGATATAGAACATCAAAAACTAACCAAATCATAGGAAGTATACATGGAGACACATACATTCCTGAACGTATATGCTCAACCTGGAAGTGATGTCCTATTTTTTACTGATATAATGGATTTGATTGTAAATAAATCAGTGGGAACACTTATCTGCGGGGGAGACTTCAATATACATCTTCAGCCACCTCTAGATATCTCAAGTCAGAAAGGTAAAGCAATTAATAACGAATTCAGCAATCTACTACAGAACATAGGACTAATAGATATTTGGAGGGAAATGTATCCAATATACCCACTTTTCCAATCCCCATCTGGTATATACAAGACTAGATTATTTTTTTATCTTTAATAAAGATAGACCCAAAGTCAACGAAGCAGATTTAGGAACAATTGATCTAAGTAACCATGCTCCAATATATTTGACAATGGATATGGGTGAAAAACAAAGAAATACACCATGGAGATTTATTGTTAGCCTCCTTACTGATATACAAATTAAAAAGAAAATGTCAGAAGAAATCTCAAGATATATTAAAGAGAATGATAATGGTGAAACCACTTCACCTATCCTATGGGATGCAGCCAAGGCAGTACTATGGGGCAAAATTATAGCCATAGCATCAGTTAAAAAAAAAAAAGACAGAAAAAATTACAAGAGCCACAGGAAGGATTAAAACAACTTGAAAATTGACATGCCCGGAATAAGAATCCACACATATTACAAGAGATTAGAAAGACAAGAAATGAAATTAATGATTTGACTACCCAAGAAACAATGAAAAGGATGCTTTTCACAAAACAAAGATATTATGAGAGTTGAGCAAAATTTTCTAAACTACTAGCCTGAAAACGTAGGAAACAACAAGTAGATAGAGCAATTTTCAAAATCCGAGACAACCACACTAATACAATAAAGACTAAACAAGAAGAAATACAATCAACCTTTGAGTCTTTCTAAAAAAACAAAAAAATAAATAAATA
>JAOXNZ010000064.1:5280706-5294082 GCA_028566095.1 Kryptolebias brasiliensis | reverse complement strand
TCACCCTTCACTCACACTCATAGATCCACGCAGTCACTCTGCCTTCTTGAAAAGCTCAAGTTAGCAGATGAAATGAACAAAAGTTCTATAAACACTGATGATCTGGTCCAGTTTACGAAATTCCTATTCGTTAAACACTGAAGAACTCTGATTACACTGACAATAAAATAGAGCACCAATATCCCTTGGTGCTGACTCAGAGAAGGTCAACTGACCTGTAAGAGAGCAGGGTGTTCAGGCCAGTCCTCTAGTCGCTGCTTAACTGCCTCAATCAGCTGTTCCAAAACAGGCAGACAAAGACGGGCCTCACTCATGTTGGGCTGCTGATAGAAGTCGTATGGTCCTTCTGAGGTGATCACCAGCTCATCAGGGCCCCTCGAGCCCTGTACCATATTCTGCAGGACAGCAGAAAGCAACAAGCCGCTGCCTGTCAGCTGCTGGTCCAACTCAGAATCTAGGTAGGAAATAGAAGTATGATTGGAACTAGAAGCTTCACAGTTTTACATATAAATGATGCAATCAAAGGTACTAACCAATCAGATGATAAAAGCATGACATCACAGGTGATGAAATCCAATAAGAATAAACCAGGGCTTGGATGTGTTCTTGAATTTGATTAGCTGGTGGTGTGCTCTGGTACCACAGTGACCGAGCGTACCCCAGGCACATGCGCTGATGAACTTGAACCAGTGCGTTCATGGCAGACTGGGACAGAGACCCTACCTCAGCAGCCTCCTGCAGGGCTCTATCATCACGTTTTATTTGTGCGTCTGCTGGACTTTCCAAATTTGTTTGAGACAGGATGTCTGCAAAGTCCTGAATAAAACGGTACCAGTTAAAACTTTGATAACACTTTCCCATAAAAAACAAATAAAAAAAAGTCACTGTACGATTCAGTTGTTAATCACAATGGATCCAAACATTAATTACAATACGATTTAGCCTTAATCACAATATAATTCTGCTTTCATGATACAATTCAGCCTTTATACACAAAATACAGACAGAAACATTACTACACTTTTTCAACTTATCTTTTAAGCAGATTCCTGCAGACACTAACCTTCTTGCAGACTTTTCGTTGTGTAAAAAAATGGATCAGATTTTATTAGCACAAAAACCACAAACTTACCCCAAAATTTAATCCCTAAACTACATCTATTCATAACTGCTTTCTGATCCAATCACATTGTGCACATGTGTCCGTGATTGGTTCAATTTCACATCTCTACTGTAATCACATATTAAATGTTTTATCCCCCTATATTGTTAGAAATAGAATTATAGTAAATTTCTTAAGCTATCACAATATAAGTTAGGGCTTATGTTGCACACCTCTAATGGGGACTTTACTTTTTACTTATGTTGACCAAAAGTTCTAGACAAGACACAACATCCACTTTAAGTGTATCATCCACTTTTCTTTGTTTTCTGTGCCTAAAATTTTTTTAATAAGTCTTCAGTGGATTCAAAATGCTGCTACCAGAATTCTGAGTTTCTTCAGTTTTAGCTTCAATTCATTGGCTCCATGTCAAATTCAGAATTGAATTTAAAATCTTACTTCTAACATACAAAGCTCTCAACAACCAAGCTCCTTCTTATATTAAAGACCTTGTTGTTCCATACTTTCCTAACAGAGCATTTCAATCTTAGATTGCAGGTTTACTTGTGGTTCCTAGAGTTTCCAAAAGAATAATGAAGGAAGGGCTTTTAGGCTCTTCTCTTGTAGAACCAACTTCCAGTTTCTGTCCATGAGGCTGACACCCTGTCTACCTTTAAGACTAGGCTTAAGACTTTCCTTTGTGACAAATCCTATAGTTTGGCTTGGGATTCCTAAGCTATCCCTTAGTTATACTGCTATAGGCTCAGACTGCAGGAGGACTAACGGACCACATTTCCTCACTCTGCTGCTGTATTTACTCGCTCTACTCTCCATGTTTGTATTTGTAAATATTTCTGTCATTAACATGTATTTTGTTTATATTTTTCTTCCCAAAGAAAATACACCTGGACCAAACTTTCCGTGTTTGTATGTGTCTTTTTCCTGTCCTCTAATCCCAGCCGGTCGAGGAAGATGGCCACCCATTCTGAGCCTGGTTCTGCTGGAGGTTTCTTCCTGTTAAAAGGGAATTGTTCCTTTCCATTGTCGCCAAGGTGCTTGCTAAGAATAGGACTTGCAACAAAACTCAAGATTTGACACAATCTGCTGGCTTTCTTAAATAGATAACTTTCCCTTAAGCTACAATGCAGCTTACCGCCATCATTGTGTGAATGGGTGAATGACTAACTGTCGTCTAGAACGATTTGGGGTCCTTGGACTTGATAAAGCGCTGTACAAGTCATTTACTATTTACCATTACTTTTTGGCATTTATATATGTTATATATTTTATATGTCAAAGTTTTTGTACAGTGCCCTGAGATGACTTTTGTTGTGAATTGGCACTATAGAAATAAACTGAATTGAATAACACATCTTATTTGAGGATCTAAAAAAAAAACCATGTTGCTAAGAGATGAAGAAATAATCAGGCATTATAAGGGCACCACTGATAAAAAAGCTGTAGAAGTACCGTGTTGAACTGAGGGAATTGGAGCCTGAAGTCCTTCTCCTCCTGTTCATCCTCTGTCAGTCCAGAGCCATGCATTTGACTACGGCTGCGGAAAATACTGGCCTCCAGCTGCTCCTGCTCTCTCTTCTGCCTCTCTTGTTCATCCCATTCGTTCACCAGACCCTGAGGAGAATCACAACAGTCAAAGCAGAAACATGTAGTTTTAGGTTTAAACAAAATATTATTACCCTTGAAATAATTTGTGTTAAAGTGTTATTGCTGAGTGATGAATGACTTTGCTGAAAATTGCTGAACAAGCTGAAGTTAAGCTGTTAAAAATTAAAATAGCAAATACTAACCTAAAACTAAAAAAAAAAGCAAATGCTAGCTTAAAAGTAAAGGACGCAAAACACTACCTAATAGCAAAAAGTAGCAAAATGCTAGCTAAAAGAAAAAAGTAGCAAAACACTAGCTAAAAAGTAAGTATACCAAACAGGTAGCTAAAAGCTAAAAGTATCAAAAGGCTACATAAAAGCCAAAAAGTAGCAAAGCGGTATCTAAAAGCCAAAAGTAGCAGAAAAGAAGCTAAAAGTAGGAAAACACTAACTTAATGCTAAAAGAAGCAAATTGCCAGCTCAAAGTAGTAAAATGCTAGCAAAAAATCTATAGTATCAAAACACTACCTAATAGCTAAAAGTATCAAAATGCTAGCTATTGTGAACTAAAAGTGGCAGAGTGTTAGCTAAAAGCAGCAGAGTGGCAGTCAAAAGCTAAAAGTTGCAAAAAGTTCATTAAAAACTAAAAGCAATAAAATGTTTGCTAAAAGCTAAAAATAGCAGAACGGTAGATAAAAACTAAAAGTAGAATAAGATGATAAAAATTAGGCAAGTGTGCTGAAGCAAATTTCAAATAGAACAACATTTGAAGTAACTCAAGAGATTTCAATGTATTTCTATAGGGAATTTAATTTTAAAAAGTTAAACAGTTAAAAAAGTATAAAAGTCAAAAAAACTAAGTCTTAGCACCTATCTCCTGAATGAGCTGATTGTTTGGATGAATATGAATGGCTAAACTAGTGCAAAGTTTGCAGAAGTAGTTAAACTGCAAAAAAGTATGTAAAAAAAAAAAAATAGCATGAAAACAATAGTGTGAATACTGAGTCAGCATTCACAGTTAAGTCTTTTTAACTCTGACCTGACAGACGTGTCTGAAAAGGCTGCATGCCTCGGGACCAAACTCTCCAACAGACAGGACATGGCACTGTACATACAGCAGTGAATTCATTAACAGAGAGGAGGACTGGGGGATGATGCAATCAGGGCCCTGCTGGGGTAGAAGCTCCACAAGTCTGTGCAGAACATCCATACAAGCCCTGGAGCACAAAAAATCCGCCCGAGTGAGATAGGATGGGAGGCTGGGGGACACCGAGGGGTAGGCTAGTAAGCAGGACACCAGCTTAGGCAGATCTGGTACGGGAGTCAGAGAGGTAGCCAACTGAGAGGCTACCAGCCTCATGCCATGCTGCAGCTGGAGGATGCCAGTTCTGATCGGGTTGACCACATCAGGGTACAATGAGTAGTCTTCCACTAGTTTCTGGCAAAAGCGCTGCTGGGAGTTCTGCCAAACAGCCTCTTCTTTCAGGAGGGCCTGGACTGCTGACTTGGATTTGAAAGATTGGGAGGAGTCCTGCAGGACCATCAGCAGGTGGGACAGCAGCTCTTGGATAGCTGATATCTGTCCAATACTGCAGAGGTAATGCTGGAGATCCTGAAAGAGTTGGCCATATTGAGGTTCATGAGGACGATACGCCTGCTTCCTGGAAAGCTCATCTATCTGCTCTTTCACTTGCTGGATTCGGACCCACAGGTACCTACACATACAGACACACACACATACACAGTATCAACTGACAGGTGATAGATATATTGACAAATTAAAGATTTGAAATTCCTTGAAGGAATGCGTATTGCCTACCACTTTTCTTAACCGCTTTAGACTAAGACTATATTGTCTTGGGAAATGACAGAGTTGTAGCCTAAAAAAATACCACTATATGCAATCTCATTCTGTACTGCAAGAATTCATGCTCAGAGTATGTGTTGTGAATGATTTTCAGCTACTAACACAACTAATTTGAGCTCAATATCTGTTAAACTGTCTGAGTTATAGCCTTTTTATGTTGTCTAATGTCAAATGGCTGTGGTGGCCATTCTTGAATTTAATTGACTCCAAAAGGTAAACAGTTGTAGATGGACGTTCAATAATTAAAGGGCAGCACAGAAGTAATAAAAACCTTTCTTAAAAATATCTATATAAATAATTTCTATACATTTGTCTCCAGGATATTTTATTGTAAAATATGATCACTTCCACTTGTACTTCTTTCCTGCACTTGACTTAGTTGCAGTTATGTCTTATGTACTAGCAAACCAACAAAAATGAGTTAAGAAATAATAAAAAAATCTTTGCCCAAGAACATTTTTCTTCCACTATTTCATGGTAAAGTATGACACTAGTCCGTGTCGCAAAACATGTTGGGACCACTACTGGATTCTACATCTGGACCATGGATAGATATTAATGGTTAAAACCATAACACCTTTGAGTCTGGTGCTGACCTGATCCGAGGATGCTGGAAACAATCAGTGGTGCTGCTTTTCTCCAGCTCTGCTCCAGTCATCAGCTGAGAGGACAAGCTGCGTGCTCTCCACTCCTCCTTTAGCAGAGCCAACTGTAAAAGACAGGGAATTTTTTAAAACAAGTATCTGGTTATCTCCTTCCCCATAATATCCTGATGCATTTGTAAAAACTATTATGAACTTTCTAGCAAGGATTTTTTGAATCTGTGAATGCTAGAGACTAGTTGGTGACAATCATTTGAAAAGGAGACTCCAAAAAGTCACAAAACATTTGTGGTGATTCTCAATTTCCTCACATGATTGCAAAAAAACTTGTCCTTTGAACATGAAAAAAAAAATTATGCAACTAGCTATCTCTCTGAATAAATGGAGAGTCGTTGTAGAGTCTCCAACCCATATCAATTTAGTTTCTGTAATTCTAGTAGGAATGGGCAGTGAATTTTAAATATCTAAAGTAATTAATGTGACTGTCATGACTGTCTTAATATATATGCTAATATATACACAGACACACATATAGATACACTCACTCAATGGCCACTTCATCAGCTACACTTGTTCAATTGCTTATTAACACAAGCTAGTCAGTGGCACTCGGAAGCAACTCAATGCTTCAGGCATGTATATGTGGTAAAGAGAATTTGTTGAAGTTAAAACCAGGCATCAGAATGACCAAGAAAGGGGACTTTGAATGTGATGCGTTTGTCGGTGCCAGAAAGGCCAGTCTGAGCATTTCAGAAGCTGCTGATCTACTACGATTTATACATACAACCATCTCTAGGGTTTAAAGCAAATCTGGTCAGTGATTCATTAAATATTTTTGCTTACAGTCAAACAAATGCATAAACACAGGCAAAAACATTTGAAAAAAAAAAAAGTATAAAAACTATCAAGATATTTGGACATTACTATATGAAATATCTAAAATGATTACATAACTGGCATATTAAACTTATTTCATCACACTGGCAGTTGGAAAATGATTAAACTTTTAATTAAATGAAGTTTATTACTACTATTAAATAATTTCCCACTATTTCCTGAAAATGTGTTCATATTTTCTAACAGAAATAAAATGAACTGTGTTTGTCAGAAAACTGACCTCCTGCTGAGCATAGTTGAGCTTGTATGCTCTCTTTACAGCTGGGTCAAAAATGGTCTGCGGGGTCCACAGCTGGATCTGTACCATGCCCATGTTGACCCAAAATAGTCCAGAATCAGCCAGCCGTTTGGAGTCCTGACGTTTGCCCTGGATATACTGCTGCAGACAGGTACTGCATGCCTCCACCAGGCCATCAGGCAGCAGGCCTGGAGCTAAAAGGTCTCTGAGAACCATCTGGATCTCCCGCGCAGCACAGACAGAGTTGGTGTCCTCCACTAGGGCCCTGCAGTTCTTCATGTAGCTCTCCTGAAGGCTTAAAGGTAACAGGTTGGCCAGGCTCTGAAGCTGCCGAACCAAAACTGCCCCCTGGAGCCTCAAGTCTGAAACCCTGAGAAAACACAAGGAGTATTCATGAACATGTGGTGAGATTGTCAAATAATTATCAGAGTCCCACTCCCATCCTTGGGAACAGTTTCAAAAGGAAAGCCCTCAATGTTCTGAGAGATCCCAGTTACCCCCAAGGTTCCTACACACTTTCATTTCCAAAATTCAGGCGGGTAAAGAAAATGGATGGATGGATTAATCTGTTTCTTTGCCAAGTTTTTAGTGTGAAATATTGTGTTTATAAACTTCGAGGATTTGTTGAAAATGAAAGAAACATAGGATTTTTTAAATTCAAGAACTGCTGCTTAAATTAACTGTCACAAGTGTTGATTCACAGGAACTAAGCTTATTATGCTAAAAAAGGATTTAGCTACTCTGCTAACCTAATAAAAAGCCACAAAAACAACCTGAAAGGGACTTCCAACAAAGCTACTCAAAATATTATTCACATAAAAATCTCAACAAATTAAAAAAATTAAACAAATGTCATGTCATGCAAAAGAAACCAGTTGTTTTTATTGTGTATTTTTGCAGATGATGTTATGTGTGTGATAGATGCAGGTAACATATTGTGCCATGTTTATGGGTGTGGTTTTTTTGCAGTTACTGTTGGCTGCCAAGAAGCACCATGGAGTCTTCCACTACAGTTTGGCAAACTCTAGTCAAGATTTCTCAACAGGTTTTTTCAACAGTTTTCAAGAAGGCAGTGTTGATAGATGTAGCAATCCTGAGTGACTGTAATATCAGGAAGAAGGAGCATGAGAAACTCAAGAAATACCAAATATCAGAAGAAAAAGAGTTTTGGAAAGTCAAGGCCTCAGTGGTGCCAGTGGTTATTGGAGACCTCGGTGCTGTGACCCCCAAACTACAAGAGTGGCTCCAATAGACCCCAGGAACAACCTCAGAAAACTCTGTCCATAAGAGTGCAGTCCTAGGAACAGCTAAGATATTGGACAGAACCCTAAAGCTCCCAGGCTCTGATCGAGAACCCAATCTGGAAGTTAAGTGGAACTGCTCGTGTGGAAAAAGCTGTCATCTGTGTGTGTGTGTATATATAAATTCTGATAAGAGACAGCATTCTCTTTTTATTATTGGCACCTTTTCAGAATTGTGGATAAATAACTTTGTTTCAAGCACGTGATGCTTGTTTAAACTCATATGTTGCAAGTAACAGGTGTGGGCAATATTAAAATTACACCTGAAACCAGATAAAAAAGAGAGAAGTTGACTCAATCCTTGCATTGTGTCTGTATGTGCCACACTAAGCATGGAAAACAAAGAGGAGAAGAGAACTTCTGAAAACTTGAGAAGCAAAGTTGTAGAAAAAAAACGCAATAATCTCGAGGTTACAATTCCATCTCCAGAAATCTTGATTTTCCTTTGTTCACAGTGCGCAACGTAATCAAGATGTTTTACAACCCATGGCACTGTAGCTAATCTCCCTGGACATGGACGGAAGAGAAAAATTGATAAAACGTTGTAACGCTCCACTCCTTTTCTGAGGACAATGTAGGTGGTTGGAAAGCTAGCAGCTCCATTGATGAACATCAGTACAAAGAAGAGCACAAAAGGCACAAAAGCCAGATTGGGCTTCAGACACACCTTAGACAGCCCCAGTGCGCACTGCAAACAGAAAGGACTGATGGACAAAGCATGTAAATCACTCATCCTCTTAGCAGTGGGTAAAGCTAAGAGCAGACCAGTCTTAAAAGAGTAATTTTATTCCTTCTTCCTCCACGAGTTTGAAGGGATGATTACAGAGGACCTCCAGACCCAATGAGAGGTCACAGAGCGGGACCAGAGGCCTAGAGACTGGCAGTCCTTTATGAAGCAACACACCAAAGGATGCAAGCACTCCATCTACCCAAGATGGAAGCCCTCCACCACTCCACCTTATTTTGTTGCTTTGGTTGTACATTTGTTTGTCTCTGTGTTTTAGTGCCACAACACTGCCCTCTTACCACTGCAAAGCCAGTTCTGGGTCCCTGTGTGTGGTGGGTTAAATGCCTCACCTTCCTGTTTCCTAAGGGTGCTTGTCTCTCTCATCTTCTCTAAGGCTGGGCCGATGAAACATGGGTCATTTGCCACATCCATAACGTCAGCTTTCTGGGAGACACCCTGGGCTGACAGGTTTAACCACAGGGCTCTTTCACCTGCAACCATAAATCCCATCAATTGGCAGCTGCCCTGGACAGGTCCTCTGGATGACCATAGGATGTGATCATTTGCCAAAAATATTTCAACCCACAAAGCAGGGTTAGGTGACCCTGAATCCAGCTGACGGTCTATCTCCTCTAGGATTTCAGCTTGATATGTTGACAACAGTATCACTGTATTAAGAGCACACACAGACAGTCCAGCATATTTGTGCATTCTATAAATAGACGCTGTAAAGTGGTCTGATTTTGCTGGGAGAGAGATGTTTGAAGATGCTGAAACTGATCTCCAATTGGGGCAGAGGTAGCATGCCACTGAAGACTCCACAGGTCACACGTCCCATGTATATCCAGCTTGGAGCAGTCCTTGGTGGGGAGCTTGCTCTTAAGAGGGCTTGACCAAAAAGTCTCATTTCCCTCTCACAAGCTGGAACAGCTGGTAGAAACTGTTTGCTGGCACAGAGAATGGTGGGAGCCTATTACGATCATATAAGTCCTGTTCTGTGCCCTCTGCATCTTGAGCTGCAGGCCACGGGATGCCCAGTTTTGAGGTGGCCCGTTTACAGACATTGTACAGGTCACTATACACAGGAGATGCCATACCACCTCTGTTGGGTGGCCTCAAGTGTGGAGCTGGGAAACTGGAGACATCCTCCTCATCCTCCATGTCAAGGTCGTCTGAGTTGACATCACCCTTCACCTCCTCATGACCTGTTTAGAGTTTCCCACCGTTCACCAGCCCTTTACAAAGCGGCAGCATGATCAGGGACTCCTCTTACATCATGTCCATCCAGCTCGTGGTGGCTTACAGTTGATGGTCGTTACCTGCAACTGTGGTTGTGGACAGGCATGGGTCCTGGCTGTTCACGACTACCACTCTCAGCCTCCTTTCTAGAACTTTCTCAGTCATGCTGGAGCAATGCAGACACGCCTGTGGGTTTGCCAGCAACACTTGCGTGTGTTTGGCACCCATGCATGCTATGCACAATGAGTGAGGGTCTCTACCCAGGAAGGAGGCCCTGCATGACACCGGGCACAGCCATTTCAAAAGACATGGGATAGAGATTGCTGTGAGATGTAAGCTTGTCCGTCGCTAGCCCTAGCAGCGGGGTTAAATTAAGGGTAACCACTTTATCTAAATCAGCTCGCCATTACACGTTAGCTGAGGTACAAGATGTCTGGCTAGCATGTTAATGCTACGCCAAACTGTAGACAAGCTTGCCTTGACGCATTAGCTTAAGTTACACCTCATACCGTTCTGTTAACTAAAATCGAGCTCACCTTGATGCATTTACTGCTCCTAAAGTGTAACTGAGATACTGTTCACAAAACATGGACTTACTCAGCACAATCCAGAATGGAGCAGAGAACTGCATTCGATGACATACTCCTTGATACGACGCCTGAATGCGCTGAGGGACATTAGATGTTTCTCACAGAGAAACTCCCCTCCTGCGAAGATAGTTCCTATAGTGAAACACTGAGCGAAATCAGAAAAAGAACTACAAAACCTTTTGGAAGCAGCTGGGCACATTCCTAATAGAAATGTTTGTTGAGTCTTTTAATACAGGCATGCTTCACCAAATCTTGAACCAGGCGTTTATCTTGTTGCTTTTGAAAAAAAGGAAAGCCCATTATTAAGCGGTTCATATCATCCAATCAGCCATTAAAAGTTTACTTCAAACAGCTGGCAAGGTTAATAGCCAGGTACCAGAAGTAGTTTTATCCTCAAATATACCCCTAGATCTATAACTACTCTACCTGAGGCTTTACTTGCACTGGAAGCAAGGGGGAAGATTTGGATTTGGGGAAAAATTTATCTCATGGGAAAGATTATTATTTGAGGCCATTCAAGCAGCTGTCAGAACAAGTGGTACAAACTATTTTTGCTTACATTGCTCTGAGGCCAGGCAATACGCAGGGACAAGAGGGGGCATTGACCCCTCAAATCAAATTTGCTCCATTCAGCTCTGTGCCGACTGCATGTCAGACTGTCTGCAGTTAACAGAGACCCTCCCCCAGTAAACAGCCAATCAGCATTCGGTATGCTCACTAGTAAACAGCTAATCACCGTTCAGTATGCAAAAGAGCCTCGGAGCTGCTCTAGCGGGAAAAATGCGCCCTCTCTGATACTCCATTTCAATTTGTGTCAATAGTACAAACTTTAAACTTTACACCAGTTTTTAAATTGTGTCGATAGGCCAAGGAAAACCAGAGTTATGATAAATAATTCACAACACATTTTATTTCTGAAAATCATCATATTTGAAGCGTTAGAGCAAGAGGCGGCAGTGAAGCCGGAGAGTCTCCGGAAGAAAACACCCCCATCCTCCAAGATGAAGAAGAAGAAAGTAGCACAAAAGTTGAAAGAAGTTCTGTGGCGCAGGAGTGAGTTATGAGTTTTGTGATATTTAGTGTGTTTGGATATTATAGTTAGTGTGTAGTTTTGTGTGTTTAGTGTTCAATTTAGTCAGTTTTACTGTGTTTGAGTCAAAATAATGAAATGATTTTTGAACGTGGAGCTCTAGACCCAGAGTAGATGGAGCTGCAGTCAGAACTTCTCAGAAGCTCAGAGGCAGAGATGGAGATAAAAATAAACAAAACAGTGTCTGAGACAGACAGTGAGCATTTTGTTGATGAACTAGGTGATCCGTTATTTTTTTTTTTTAGAAAAGGATCACTGGAAACAGAATCACATTTTGTCTGTTCTCCTTCCAGTCAAAATAGTAAGAGACAGATTCAGATCTATATTTTGGATCATTTACCTGAGTGATCCTGGGCAGGACATAGAAAACTACCAAAACAAGGAATGTGCCCCTCTGTCCTGTTTTGGACACAAGCTGTTTATATGAGTGGCTGAAAGGATTTATGGCTATTTATTCTAACTCCTGAATGTTTTGTTCAAAAAACGCCTAAGAATATTTATGCATTTTATTGAAAATAGTGTTTATAACTTTGTTCTTTACTAAATTAGTCCATGTGTTTTAGAATATTAGTTTATATTTGCATTCTAAGTTCTAAAAACATTTAGTTAAGTATGTTTGTGGTTTTTACAGTAAGAAAAAACTAAAAATCACTCATATTTGATGTTTCTGTATGATTGTAGGTCTGTTATGTTAATACAGTAGGTCAAAAGTAAAAAATAACTTGAAATTCACACTTGGGAGGTTGTGCTGAAAAAATGACTCCAAACATGGCAGGTTAAACCATTTTTAGGGTGAAATATGAAGGAAAATCAAAAATGTCCAATCTCACCCTGAACCCCGAGGGTCTAGTTTTACCTGAAGCGGTAAAAGTCTGAGAAAGCAGTGAGGCTCTTCAAAATTTGTTGTAGTGATTCGTGTTGTGAGACACTTAATAAATAAATAACAAAAACCAAATGTAAATATAGCATCTATTTGTTCTGTCAGCCGGGGAATGCTGTGCTGTTCTTTAGCCAGTGTGAGCCTGTCAGAGCGTTTCTCAGTCACTCAGAGAGATGGAGCATCACACTGAGGACAGATGACCTTTGAGACAGACCTCTACATAAAAACCTGTCCATCCTCTAGTTCTGCATGCTGTTTTGAGGATATTCAAAGCTTTTATTTACTTTCTACTCCCACAGCTTTCAGCAGCTCATAGAGCTTCATGTGTGTCTCTGCATCCATTTTGTCCTCAGTGACTTGGACAATCCAAGTCAAACTGCACACGACAGCGTAGTGTAGCGTAGGATAACACACAACACTACCAAATATAACATTCAGTTAATGCTGCATGATGCACCCAATCCCATGAAGAAAACGCTTATCAACAACAACAAATGTGATGGAGCATGATGTGTACGCATGATGCCCCCTTCACAATTCTGCCTCCCCCCTCAAATATGAATGCCTAGAACCGGCCCTGCATTTCTCTACAAGGTAAAGATACACACCAAGTCCACTTTTATTTGCCATTGTAATCAAGGCTCTGTCTATTATTTTACAGTTGCATCTTGATATAGCTGGCATAATGTGAAACGGTGTAGAGTTGAAGGTGGCCCTGTATGTGAATGACCTTCTGTTAATCCTGTTTGAGCTGTCACATCTTACCCCACCACCCTTTCTGTCCTAGATGCATTCAATAAAATTTCTTGGTGCAAATATAATCTTGTCAAAAGTGAGTTATTTGCTATAGGCAATAAAGTATCTGCTTGATAATCTGCCATCCAGGATATACAGTTCGGGTTTTCTCTATCTTTGAGTGTACATAGCTGAAAAAGTGGTTAATCATTATGAGAAGAACTTTATTGGTTTGCTTACACAAATTTAACACGAATTATAGCAATATTCAAAATGTATAAAATGTTTAAGGACCTTTCAGCTCCCCTGCTATTTAAGGCATATCACCATGTTCTAGAATCCAAAATGATGGCACCATCTAGTACAGAGGCCACCATAGTAGTAATTAATAAAGAGGGTAAGAATCCTACCCTGTCAGTCCTACAGACCTACATCACTGCTGACCACAGCAGTGATGTAGGTCTGTACATACGTGCCATACGTGGCATGGTTGTTGGTGCCAGA
>JAOXNZ010000064.1:5031629-5042672 GCA_028566095.1 Kryptolebias brasiliensis | reverse complement strand
CCCCGTTGCCTTCTGATTTCTGGTCTCGACCCAAGCTCTCCCTCACAACCTCCGATCTCGCCTGCCCCTCCTGTGGATTGTTTCTCCGTCTGCTCTCTCGTGTTTGACCCGAGGCCGAATATTGTCAACGGCCCCGGATTCTGATTTTCGGATCCTATTGTAGAGAACGCCATCATCTGGCACATCACGCTAACGGATTAAGTGGTGGGCTTGCTGGATGCTCGCCTCTCCTCGGTTCCCCGCTGCCCCGCTTGTTTACCTGTTATTCCGGATCCTCAAGCCTCTGACGTCACCGCAGTGCTTTTGCATCGCCCGCTCACTGCGCTACAGGTTAGTGAGTCTGAACATTTCAGAAACACCCTCTCGCTGATCTGTTCGTCACCTGTTTCTCCCCCTCGAGTCTGACAGTACTATCTGGCCCTTATGGACCCGTCATCCACACAGGAGTGGCGTTCAGGGGTTGAAGGTGCTATAAATCGTCTGGAGGCTAATGTGCAAGAAATGATGGCCATGCTAAATAAGTTGTCCACTTCCCCTTCTCTAGAAGGTGCTTCAGCTCCTAGCCACAAGCCGTCTGGGTCCAGTTTCCAGGTCTTGCCTATCCATGAGCCCTGTCTGTCTCCCCCGGAAGTGTTTAAAGGTGAGCAGAGTCAGTGTCGTCCCTTTGTCACTCAATGTGAATTACATTTTGAACTTCAACCCTCATCCTTTCCCACCGAACGTGCTAAAGTGGCCTATGCTATCTCTCTCCTCTCGAGCAAAGCTAAGCTGTGGGGAACGGCTGCATGGCAGAAGGATTCCCTCATTTGCTATCGATTCCGGGACTTCGCCAAAAAGCTAATGAGGGTCTTTGATCCAGTTGGACCTGAGAGGGAAGCCGCCCGGGGTTTGCTTAGACTCAAACAGGGAAGGAGGCGGGTTACCGAATACATAATTGATTTTCATGCTCTCTCTTCAGGAAGTGACGGGAACGAGGAGGCACTGTGTGATGCGTTCTATCAGGGGCTCAGTGAGGAGGTCATGGATGAGTTATCTACATGTGATGCTCCCAAGGGACTGGAGGAGCTGGAGACTCTGGCCGCCAGGATCGATTGGAGGCTTCATGAAAGAAGGTTGGAGAGGGGCACCCCCGGACGTACTTACTGTGTTGAATCTGTTCCCAAACTTCAGCCATCATCGTCGTGCCCCTCCCTTCGGTTTCCACACCTGTCGTCCCTGCCTAGGAGCCCATGCAGATTGGTCGGTCCCGCTTGTCCCCACATGAGAGGGAGCGGAAACTCAAGCGTGGTGTTTGTTTCTACTGTGGTGGGGAGGGGCACCTTCTTCGTCAGTGTCCAGCAAAAGGCCCCACTCAGTAGGAGATAAGAGGCTCCTACTGAGTCAGAAAAGGTTGAAGTCCTCTTCTTTCTCCGTCCAAGCCACACTCCAAGCCCGTGGTCTCAGCAGGCATCTGTCAGCTTTCATTGATTCTGGGGCTGACACTGAATTCATGGACAGTGAACTCGCCAAGTCTCTTGGCATTCAACCCCTACCCACCTCTAAGCGTCTTGAAGTTCTGGCCATTGACGGCCACGTGCTTCATCATGTCACCCACAAAACAGGCCCAGTCAAGTTCAGTGTCTCTTGGAACCATCATGAACTTATGTCTTTCATGATCATAACCTCCCCCGAACTTCCTGTCATTTTGGGCGCCACATGGCTGAGGAGGCACAATCCCCACATTGACTGGGTTAATGGAGAGGTGTTGGGCTGGTCACCGAGTTGCCATTTCACTTGTCTCTCGGCAGCTTCGTTCCCCGGTTCTGTCCCTTCCTGTAATCAGGAGATCTTCCCCGACTTATCCAAGGTGCCCCCCATGTACCATGACCTCAAAGAGGTCTTTAACAAGCACCGTACGACCTCACTTCCCCCTCATCGGCCCTATGATTGTGCCATCAAAATGCTCCCTGGCACTTTTCCTCCCAGGGGCCGTCTAGTTTCCCTCTCTGGCCCTGAGGACGAAGCTATGAGGGATTACATTAGGGATGCACTCTTCCAATGAGTGGAAGACGGCCTTCAATACTCAGACAGGCCATTACGAATATCTGGTGATGCCTTTTGGCTTAACCAATGCGCCTGCGGTGTTCCAGGCACTTGTCAATGACGTCCTCAGGGACATGGTGGGTGGTTTTGTTTATGTCTACTTAGATGACATTCTGATTTTCTCCAAAGACCTCACAGTCCACAAGGCCCATGTTTGTGCTGTCATGCTCTGTTTGCTGCAAAACAACCTGTTAATTAAGGCAGAGAAATGTGAGTTTCACACCCCTTCAACCTCATTCTTGGGCTTTGTTATCTCTCCTAACAGGATCTCCATGGACCCCACCAAGACGGACCCTGAGGTAATCTCTTTGTGCCATGAGTCTTGCCTTTTCTGTCATCCGGGAGTTACTAAGACCCTGTCGGTGATCAGAAGGTGTTTTTGGTGGAAGACCATGCTTCAAGACATCACTGGATTCATCCCGCTCCACTTAAGCTGTGCTCAGCCTCTGTCTCCTCGCCAGATTGTTCGACTGCTTCGAGCCAGTAGAGATCCAGTGTTACCTTCCAGGCCTCCAGTGTTTCGCCCATCCTTTCTGTCCATGGTTATCTGCCTTCCCCTTCTCGAACCCCGTTGCCTTCTGATTTCTGGTCTCGACCCAAGCTCTCCCTCACAACCTCCAATCTCGCCTGCCCCTCCCGTGGATTGTTTCTTCATCTGGTCTCCCGTGTTTGACCCCAGCCCAATTGTCAACGGCCCCGGATTCTGGTTTTCGGATCCTATTGTGGAGAACGCCATCATCTGGCACATCACGCTAACGGATTAAGTGGTGGGCTTGCTGGATGCTCACCTCTCCTTGGTTCCCCGCTGCCCTGCTTGTTTACCTGTTATTCCGGATCCTCAAGCCTCTGACGTCACTGCGGTGCTTTTGCACTGCCTGCTCACTGCGCTACAGGTTAGTGAGTCTGAACATTTCAGAAACACCCTCTCGCTGATCTGTTCGTCACCTGTTTCTCCCCCTCTCTCCTCAGTGCTGCCAGATGACCATTTCCTGAGCAATTCTTGAGTTATAATAACCCCCCCCCCCCCCTTAACTTCTGTGTGTGATTGAATTTCCAGGGCCTCAGTGCGAGTCTGACAGTACTATCTGGCCCTTATGGACCCGTCACCCACACAGGAGTGGGGTTCAGGGGTTGAAGGTGCTATAAATTGTCTGGAGGCTAATGTGCAAGAAATGATGGCCATGCTAAATAAGTTGTCCACTTCCCCTTATCTAAAAGGGGCTTCAGCTCCAAGCCACAAGCCGTCTGGGTCCAGTTTCCAGGTCTTGCCTATCCATGAGCCCCGTCTGTCTCCCCCGGAAGTGTTTAAAGGTGAGCAGAGTCAGTGTTGTCCCTTTATCACTCAATGTGAATTACATTTTGAACTTCAACCCTCATCCTTTCCCACCGAACGTGCTAAAGTGGCCTATGCTATCTCTCTCCTCTCAGGCAAAGCTAAGCTGTGGGGAACGGCTGCATGGCAGAAGGATTCCCTCATTTGCTATCGATTCCGGGACTTCGGGACTTAAGTGGTGGGCTTGCTGGATGCTCGCCTCTCCTCAGTTCCCCGCTGCCCTGCTTGTTTACCTGTTCTTCCGGATCCTCAAGCCTCTGACGTCACCATGCACCGTCACTTTTGCACTGCCCGCTCACTGCGCTACAGGTTAGTGAGTCTGAACATTTCAAACACACCCTCTCGCTGATCTGTTCGTCACCTGTTTCTCCCCCTCTCTCCTCAGTGCTGCCAGACGACCATATCTATCTATCTATCTATCTATCTATCTATCTATCTATCTATCTATCTATCTATCTATCTATCTATCTATCTATCTATCGGGATTGCACATTTTTTACAATTTTATTTTATTTTTAAATAACTGAAAGCTGATGCTGTCTTTGATGTCTGTCTTTATCTTCTAGCAAATTACAGTTCCTATTTGTTCTTGATTTTAAAACGTAATCTAGAGATAAAATAACTCAAAAATAAAAATGTTTTTGGACACAATGACTGACATATTTTAAAAGAAGTGTGTAAATCTATAATGTTTTTATTTTATACATTTTCCCTTAAGTAGTTGACCTTGATTCACTTTGTTTTAGTCTTGTTGAGTTGAATGGGAGTATGGAAAGTTTTCTTCCCCCAAAGCGGGACATGGCACAAAATGTTTGAGAATCACCGGTGAGCTAAAAAGTGATAACATTCCTGCACTACATGTGAGCCAAAAAAGAGACATTTAGTGCCTCCATTTACTATAAGCAATAACCTTTCACACTGTAAAGTGCAGACCTGACACCCAGGCAGTCCTGAATAACCTGGCAGGTAAGATTTGACCAAGAATGTTGTTTGCAGTAATTTGGCATGTTCAGTGGCTGATACAGAGGAAATTAATTGCATTTAATGTTTTCCTATTATTTTCCTTTTACTTCACAATTATGCACTACTTTGTGTGTTGGCCTATTACATAAAAGCCTCAAAAAATACTTTCAATTTTTTTGTTGTAATGCAACACAATATGGAAAGGTTCAAGAGGTATGACTACTTTTTCAAGTCACTGTATGTGGTATAAAAATACTAAAATGTATATTTTATAAGAACAGTATTTCACAATCCAACAGATTTCAGGAAGAGACAATTTGAAGAAGTATTTACTAGCATGAGCATAAATTAGTAATAGGAATACAGATGGTAATTTTTAGAAATGATTCAAACAGGAGGAAACATAACTCATACCAATGTTTTTACACGTGCTATGTTTTATGTGAGACATACAAGGTCTTTCACTGATCTTTAGCACATGTCCAACAACAGTCGTCTAGTCCAGAGACTGGAAGATGTCTAAACAGGTGGATTACAGGAGGATGATTAGAGGATTGGCTATTCATCCCTGTCAGCACTGTCAAGCTGTGTTTAAGTCACATCACCAGACAGGGCTGCACTTATATCACCACAGCCCCTTTCAAGTCTAACTTTACCATCAGAACACATTCCTGCTGTAATGAATTTGTTGCAGTCCTTTAGTGACACATCACAACTGTAAACTAGGATGGACGCTGAAAAAGAAATGCATCACTAAGGAAGCAGATGGATATAACTCTCTGCTAGAAAGAAATGAGTTGCACAATTGAGAGCTGTTTTTATATTTTTATTTTGAAGAGAAACTAAGCGACAGTTCCACCCAGGAAAAACTCAGATTCTGTATTGTGTTTCTTATATCTCTAATGCATCCCATGGATTGAGTCTACTCAAGGAAATACTTCTGATTACACTAAGTGGCTCCAGGTCAATTCTTATTTTCACAAAATTGTACTTTTACAGCCCTTGTTAACATGTAGAGAGACCCATTAGACAGAAAAAAATCTGTCTGCCACATGTCTCTGTACCCACCTCCATCCACATCATGCCTACTTTAGCCTGTTTCATATCCACCTTTGCAACCTGCCCAACCTAGACTAGCAGATTTGTGCCAGTTAATTATTATAATTAGAGTCCCAACTACTGCAAAGCAGATGACAGACCCTATTGTTTTTGCCCTGATTATTTTTGTTTTTCTCCTGACGGGAGCCTGTTTTCACTACGTTTTGGTGTGCAGAGAATTGGCACATAGAACTAGGGCAAATATGGGGAGGCACAAAAATACAGATATGGGTGTGGGAAACTGGCTCGCAAGTACCATCTAGAATGCAGCCTCTCTGACTACTTAAACATACGCATATGAAATTTGGTAGATTTGTGCATTGGCCCAGGACCTACAAAAAAGTCTCTTGGCACCATATCGTAAAACCTACAGGAAGTCTGCCATTTTGAATGAAATGGCAATTTATAGTGGTTTTCACCTGTACCGCCAAATGCTATTTCATCTTCAAATTTGAAGATATTGACTTGAGCCTTGGACTAGAGTGCCTTGACTAGATGGTGCACCAAAGTTATAAACAGTTTACCAATAATCCAGATGTGTGGGCATGGGATTTTTTTCAGACTTGCCCGTTTTGCCATCAAACAGGATATAGGGGGTAATGTTGCTGTCAATTGTCCAAACTACGCATGAGAGATAGGCATCCAGTACTAAACATGGCCATATGCTAATATCATGAATTTGTCACAGCATCACCATGGCAGTACAAAATACCTTATAGTGTTTGGAAAATTCTTCCACTCAAACCGTTCACACCAGAAGTATCATATTTGATGTGAAAAGTGTAGACCCTTTGGGAAGCCAATAAAATATTCACCGCAACTAGGGGCAAAAGGTGGGGCCGAGGTGGCTTGGCGAGCTTAGAGGTCTCACCGTTGTGGCACAACTGGCCATAAATGACATATACATTGTCCCAGCTAGCTTGAACTTCAAAATATTAATACGTTTTCTGACCTGAACATGATGATATAACTATATCATGGTTATGTAGCAGTGCTACCTAGTGGTGACAAAAAGTACAACTTTTAGAAAACGACGTACCGTTCAGTATTTCACTTCTGAGCACTCCTACTAGATGCATGGCTACACATATCAGCACACATCAGAAACATGACCAAATGCAATAGGTAAACAGTTAACCACTGGAAAGATGTTAAACATTTTAAAGTAGAAAAACACAAGATGTTGTGTGGCAAGTAATAGGTGGTAAGTATCTTCATTAGAATTAAAAATATGTGCTTTCATCATGAAAAATTAATGAAAGTTGTACAAATAAGTACTTGCGAAAGGTTAACTGTCTGTAATCTTAGAGGGAAAATAAGCAAACTAAAGTTTTCTCCAGTTGAGTTATAAACCAGGGCCTGGTTACTACTCAAGATGATTAACCAATCACAATCTGAAAAATGCAACTATAGTCTCTTGTGATCATGTTTGGGCTCACATATTCAGACTCCTTAAATGGCACTCTAGTTGTGGATAAAGCTAATTAATATTGTAATATTTCTATTGTCTTTAATGATGTCTAATGCAGACCTAAAAAAAAAGCAGCTGCTATAAAAAAGAGCTACAAAGGAAGTGAGTGTGATGGTGACATTATGCTACAAGTGATAGACACTCACCTCTGACCCTGGCTCCTGCACATGACAGGACTCGCTGTCTCCCTCCGAGAAGGAGCCTGATTCGTCACTTGAGTTGGTGCCGTAGGACTGCTCACATTTAATCTTAGGTCGCACCTGGTTGAACAGAGTCTCCCCCCCCACACTTTGCTCCTGCTGGTCGACGTTAACACACCGTGCCATGTTGGAGCACGGTGAAGAGGAGAATTCAAATTGGGGCAGGCTGCAGGGGGAGCCTCCACTGCCATCCTCTGCATAGGAGTAAGAGGAGCAGGAGCTGGAAGTCCTAGTACGTGTATCACAAGGCGGTGAACGGGGGCACACTTTGATTGGCACTGGGCAGCTGGTGTTGGGCCGTGGACGGCACAGGGTTGGGGGCTCAGATGAAGCTGCGCTGGGAGAATAGGTCTGGGAGGCGGGGAGCGACTGGCTAGCTCCGCCCCACAGGCCCTTTGTCACTTGCTCAGACAGCTCCATCTCCAAGGAGTCTCCATCGGGATAAGAATGCACTGGTGTTCCCATACGGTTGCAGGCCCTTGAAGAAAATATGACACTACGGCGGTCCAGCTCAACTTCCTGTTTGCAGATCTCGTCACAGGAAGCAGGCTTCAGAGACAACCCTGAAGGGCAGCCATCCAGCTCCTTTGGGGATGTTACAGACAGGTCCAGCTCCCCAGTAAAAGGCTGTAAATCTTTTTTATGATCTCCCTGAGAGTTTCCTTTGTCCTGGGGGCAAACAAGTCTGTTTGTGATAAGCTGTTGTGAAGTGTTGGACAGGCTGGGCTGATCTACCCCTTTCTTGAAAAAAGCTTGGAGGCAGGATGGGGATTTGCTTCCTTTGGATTTGTCCAAAGATATAGGGTTATCCATTTCCATGGCTGTCACACTGTCTGTGTCCCCATCATCCTGCTCATCCCCTGACAGGCACAATGAAATGGTCTCTTCCTCTGCCTGTGGTTCCACTTTGATCTGTGCCACAGGTACCCTGTCCTGGCTGGGCACAACCCCACTCACACTGCTCTCTTTAAATGTGCTTGAAAAACCTGAGGTACTGGTGTGTGAGGAGATGTCATTGTGCTTGTTGCAAGCCCACTGATACTTCCTGTACTTGGGGCATCGCGGCAGGTCTGATATTCCATGCCGATCAAAGCTCAGCCGGCTGTCTGTAAAGTTACCAGGCATCGTCATCACTAGCCTGTCATCATCATCATCATCATCATCATCATCATCATCATCATCATCATCACAATGTTGGAAGGAAGTGAGGGTGTCAGCACAATGCTGTGCCATGGGGGAAGTGGGCCTTTCCTTCTCAGACTGCAAGCTTTCATCCTTTGAGTTGATATCCTCTGCTGCCCCTTTCTGGCAAAATAACAAGCTGTCCTCTTCTTTGCGTAGCTGGGCTTCCAGAAAGCGAAAGCACGAGTCCTCAAGGTTGTGCATGCGCAGAAATTCAGCACAGCGAATGACCTCCTGGATGTTTTCTCTGCTGAGTAACAGCTTAGCAGTGTAGGCAAACTGCAACAAAGGAGCAAATCCCCTAGCAGTGACCTGCAAAAAAACAGGGAAATTGGCAGCATTACAATCAACACAGCCATTGTTCAGATCAGTTTGAGTGTGGTAAGAGAAAATGACAGTTTTAATGACCATAAACAAACTGTGTAAAGTAGAGGTTAAGTTTTTGTAATTGGGTCAGCATTGCACATTCTATGCACCAGCAAGTAAATCTGTAGTCAGTTTTGGTGTGTAACCTCACTATTGTTTTCTTGTTTATAGTTTTTTCCATGTGTTTTTTGCAATCTAAACTACTTCTGCATACTTTGTGCTATTTTAACTATTCATAAAATGTTTGGCTCGATTAGGAATAGTGAGATGTCATTTGTTTTTGATCACTTTTACACTTTTCAAAATATTGAACTTTATAAAATATGTATATAAAAATACATTTATAGCTCTTCAATAAAAAAAATATTGTTCTCTTTAAAATCTGCTTTTGCATACTTGCTCTTTTTTGTCTTTTAGCTTTTAGCATGTTAGCAAATTTAAAATTTTGGCTACCATTCTGCGTGTGAATCTAGCCTACATAACAGCTTTAAAAGCTTGAACTCCACACTCTCTGCCTTTTGAATTGATAAAGCTTCTCGGATGAGAAGTGAAATGCCTTCAGCTACAGAATAGAAGTCTAGTTGTTTTTGTTTTTTTTACTTTTTTTGGATTTATCATGTCCTGATTGACTTAAAATCTACACCAACATATTATCATGCACTTTGGGAATGACACCCTAGGAGTAGTGCAGGAGTATGGTGAAGCTTGCAGACCACAGGAACCATCTTCGCTTCAGTTTCAAAGAAAACTCACCCCCATTTTTGCCATTTCTCCACAAGAAATACCAGTTATGGAACTAATACCTGCCACTGAATCCATTATTAGGAACGACAAACTGGCAGAAACAGAGGCAGAAGAACTCAGAATAAAAATAACTGCTTCCTCTCCAGTGCCAAGCCACCTCCTTCAAATCTCTCACCACAGGACCAAACATCACTCAGCCAGGACCAAAACATCACTATTTTGTTATCTGACAAAGGAAGATGCACAGCGGTCCTCAACACTTCTGATTACCGGGAAAAATAACGACATTACTGAGTAACAGCACCACCTATGAGACCTTGAAGAGGGACCCAACCAGCACCTACAAATAGAAAGTCAAAACAATCAATCGATCATTGTACTACAGATTGTACCCGGGGGCAGCCACTCCCTGTCTATATGGACTTACCAAAATACACAAAGAAGGAACACTACTCAGACCCATTGTCAGCAGCATTAACTCAGTGACATATAACATTGCAAAACATCTAGCTGGTATTTTAGCTCCTCTTGTTGGAAACACAAAACATCACATAGAGAACTCCATTGATTTTGCTAACAAAGTTCAACATTTTAACCTAACTCTAGGAGAAACCCTTGCAACTTTTGATGTCAATTCTCTTTTCATTTACTTACCCACATCAGAAGCAGTGGAAAATGACTTCTATAAGACAATGCCTTAAATAACAGGACCAACTTCATCCGAGACTAGATCTGCACCCTGCTGGACCTCTGTCTTTCCACCACTTATTTCAAGTATAATGACAGTTTTTACAGACAGAAGCATGGTTGTGCCATGGGATCTCCAGTGTCAACCATTGTGGCCAATCTCTACATGGAGGAAGTGAAACAACACCGAGCCTTTGGTTCAGATATGTGGATGATACCTGGGTCAAAATCCAAGCCAAGGAAGTAGAAGTGTTCACCACACATTAACTCTATTGACAGTAACATCAAGTTCACCAGAGAGGATGCGAACGACAACAAGCTGCCTTTTTTGGACTGTTTGGTGCGCATGGAAGGAGGACAGCCTCAGCATTGCGGTTTACAGGAAACTGACCCACACAGATCAGTACTTTCTGTTTGACTTTCATCACCCACTGGAATGCAAACTTTCATCAGAACTCTACAGCATTGGGCTGAACACGTCCCCACAAAGACAGAAGGAAAAAGAACAGAAACACAAAAAAAGCTCTCCAAACGTGAATATCCTAACTGGGCTTTTGCCAAGTCAGCGAAGAACTCTAAAAAACACGCCACTGAACAGAATAAGAAAAACAACAAACACAAAAACATTGTCATTCCTTATGTTGCTGGAGTATCTGAGAAACTCAGAAGGATTTTCTACAAACACAACATCTCGGTACATTTCAAATCCAACAGGACTCTCAGACAGAGGCTGGTCCACCCCAAGGACAAAACACCCAAACCAACACATTCTCACTCCCTACTCGTCATATATGGACACTTGGTCAGGTTCCCTGTGAGTCACATGTTGACACATGGCGCAGCCCCTTCTCGTCATTAATTGACGTGCAGGGTGCTCTCATCGAATGTTATAGAGCTCCCTAAACGTTGGAAACTGA
>JAOXNZ010000064.1:5017588-5031529 GCA_028566095.1 Kryptolebias brasiliensis | reverse complement strand
CATGCGTCAACATGTGACTCACAGGGAACCTGACCAAGTGTCCATATATGACGAGTAGGGAGTGAGAATGTGTTGCCCAAACACAAACTGAGCGGTGTGGTGTATGCAGTTCAGTGCAGCGAGGAATGTCCAGAACTCTTTATTGGAGAAACCAAACAGCTTCTCCACAGATGCATTGCTCAACACAGGAAAGCCAACTCTTCAGGACAAGATAATAAATGCTTGTAGCCTACTACAAAAAATGGATTTGCTGCAGATCTGGATTCATTCCACAAATGCAGACATTATTGCAATTTACTAAATTTGGTTTTCCAAATCTATTCAAGATAAGAATGTGTAAATAAAAACGTTCAACATCTATCGATCAGACCACCCTAGGAAAGGAAGCAGCATGTTAGATCTTGCCTCAAAGTACATGTTCTGACTCGGCTCCCAAAAAGTTTGAATTTTTAGCTTTAAAGATTGATCTGTTGGGTGAGCAGTTTTTGACTGTTGTCACCTGTTATAGACCTCCATCCGCCACCATTTATACCCTGGCCTCATTAGTCCAGCAATTATCTGACTTACAAACTCAAGAAATCATTCTAATAGGTGATTTTAATTGGGATTGGCTTACATCAGTGTCTGATGATTTTAAGGCTTACTGTCTCTCTTAATTTTACTCAAATCATTGAAAGTCTCACCTAAATCACAAATGTCACGGTAAATGATCTTATAGATCTTGTTATTACCAATATACCACATATATATTTAGCAACAGGTGTCTTTTCTAACGACTTTAGTCATCACTGCATAGTGGGTGCAGTCAGGGACACAAAAAAAGGTTAAGTTGGTCTATGGTTTACCACTGACTTAGCAAATCTCTTACACAAGAGAAAACAACTTTGGGCATTTGCAAGAAAATCTGGCTCTGAGGCTGATTGGTTGCATTTTCAAAACCCAAAATTGTTGCTGGTTTAGGAAAGAAAAATGAAAATATTACTTATCTTAAACCACAAATTGCCTTAATGACCCAAATAAATTTTGGCAAACTGTAAACTCCAGGACAGTGTTTAACAAATCAGAGATGCTCAATTGACTCTAAACTGTCTCTCTGGATCCTTGTTTGATATGGCCTGTCAGGATCAGCCCTCTACTACACTAACCAATCATGCCTACAGCAACCACACTTTCTCATTCTCTAATATATCTACCAGTGAAGTTTGTAAGGCGATGAAGGGAATTGAGCCTAAAAAAATCAGCCAGTCCTGATAACCTTTCCCCATACTTCATATACCTGGCAGCTGACATCATAACAGAACCAGAAATTTCAAATGTGTGGAAGACAGCTTTTGTTTTTCCAATCTTGAAGGGTAGTGATACACCTGTTCTAAATAATTATTGACCCATTTATTTGTATTTTAGCTAAGGTCCTGGAAAAATTTGTTAATGACCAACTTAAAGATTATTTGATTTTATCAAACATCTTGTCATCAGTTTGGTTTTAGGAAACAACACAGCACTGTAACAGGCATCATTAAAGTGTTAAATGATATTGTATAAGCCCTGGATGCCAAAGATTACTGTGCTGCACTTTTCATTGACTAGTCCAAGGCTTTTGACACTGTAGATCACTCCATCTTCTGTCAGAAGTGTTTAGAGATTGGTTGTTTACAGCAAACAGTCAGATGGTTTTGAAACTATCTGTCCGGTTGTCAAAAATGTGTACAACATAGTGGTCTGTCATCAGGTTATTTGAAAATCATGAAAGGTGTCCCACAAGGCTCGATTCTGAGACCTATTTCAATTTATGTTAATAATATGGGTCAAACTGTTACTGATGAAGTAGTTTATTGACATGCAAAGTCTGTAACAGAGGTTCTTGAGTATCTGAAGTCTGCATTTGATTCCATCCGATTAGATCTACTTCAACGCAAACATTTTCTTAACGCTGACAAAACAATAGCCACATTGTTTGCAAACCAAAAAAAGTGTCACAAACTATAACGCCCATTAGGTCTATAAGTAGTATAGCTATAAAGTTTCTAAAAACCTATAAATACTTTTGCATTATCATTGTTAAAAAGCTCTTCAAGTGTCATATTGACTACATAAAAAAAACTAAAGATAAAACTGGGATTTTTTTTTTTTAGAAATAGTTCATGCTTCCCTTTTGTGGCTTGTAAACATCTTGTGTCTGCAACCTTTCTACCACTGCTGGACTTTGGTAATGTTGTTTATATGAATGCTCCGGCCAGCTCTCTGCACATGCTGGATGTTGCTTATCATGGAGCCTTGCGATTTATAACAAAATGCAAACCTCTCACACAGGTTCCAGGTCTGCTATCTCCTTATCTATATTTTAAGATGTCACAAAGACAGTACAGTTACAGCTTATGCTCCCAGGATTTTATTTCTTTCATTGTCTCCTCAGTTCCCACAGAACTTGGAAAAAAAGCCTTCTCCTGGAGCAGAGAAGCTAAAGTGCTTGGATAGAAGGGTTGTGAGGCCGCTCCCAACATGGTTGTGGGAGGGGGCCAAATATGCTGCCAAGGACGGTTCCATGGGCGGAATAGTGACCAGTCCATTTTTTTCAGTGCCTTCCAGATCCATATACTGTCCATAGCTGGGTACAGTGATGCAGGCAGACAGCTGTTTGTTCCATAAGGATATCGGTTCCAAAACAAAATCTGGAAACATGGGTATACAGTATATGACCACGGCCAGCTCCATGGGGAGATGATTCAGATTCTGAGGGGGGGCACTCCACATCCAGTTTTTCAGCTGGACGCTGATATAAGAAGAAAAAAGACATGTTGTCCTGGCCCACTGGCTTTGGCAGGGTGGTAGCACCCTGACCCAACAAAAATTTATTGCCGTACTCTGACAGATCATAAATGTCAAAGGACAATGTCCAGCACGTCCTCGTCGTTCTGATAGGGTTTAAGTCAAAACTGAGACTGTGGCATCCTCTACATTTTTGGCTAACCCATCAACATAATCCATGTGGTCTGCCCAGCTGGAAACAAGGACTCAGACTGAAAAGCTGTCCTTGTCAGACTTGGACAAAACTGGGTTCCCTGACTCAGAGAGTAGTGGGTCTTGCTGTGAGACAGCAGCCTCCCCAGCACTTTTTCCAAGAACTTAACCTGCCTCTCCAGGGACGAGTGTCAAAGCTGGTGACAGAACGCACATGCATAGGGCTCTGTCAAAGCTCTCCAAGCATAAAAAATCCCCAAACTGAAGGGACAAGCCTTGTGTCAAACCTTCTCATGAAGTTAGAAGCCGCATCCCTGAGGAAGGGGTGAACAGAAGACTTCTGCTTTGCTTGTGTTAGCTTTGTGCTCATCCCGAACCACAAAAGCCAAAAAGAGTACAAGATTACTTGAAACTAGCACTTCACAGCAGCTAACTAGCTTGACTCAAAGAGGTGTTCTTCCAGAGGTGAAGAGCATAAGACCTGAGGAATGGCAGTGATGACGGATGGATATATGGTGTGGGTGGGTCCTGTCACTTGTTACCATAACATAATTTGCCTAAAGGAGTGATTAGAGGTGTCTTCAGTCATTACCCATGGGGGCATGATATCCCAAACTTCATGTGTTGTACCAAATGAATTGACTGAAAGGGATCTTTATCTTTCAAGTGATATTTTTTCAAATCTAAAATAACAATCTACAATGAATGGGCTCTGGGTTGATGTCAGTAAATTAAGCTTAAAGGAATTTATATTACCACTTTGCTAAACTTGTGGGCATCTTGTGCTCCAAAAAACATGATTTCAATGTTCTTACTCTATTATGTCTAAGTCATAGTAAGAAAAAGACATAACACATCTTTAAAACCTTCAAAGACCGATATTGTTTTCTCATCTCCACAGCTGAACACTATCTGAATAGCGAGGAAGCGGCTACTGTGTTCAGATGAGTTGGACTGAACCAACTCAAAGCTTAGGGAGGGCGATGTAGAAAAAAAAGATTATTTTAAATTGTAATTACCTCTGCCAAGGAGGTTATATTTTCAGTAGCATTGGCTGGTTTATCTGTCTGTTAGCAAGATTACTTGAAAACTGATGAACAGATTTTGATTACATTTTCAGTACATGTTTGGGTTGTCACAAGAAACAGGTGATTAGATTTTGGTTCTGATCCAGATCACAATCTGGATCTGACTAGTTTTTAATGACACGATGGCCTTAGTGGAGGTTTGCGTTCTCCTAGTGCTTCTAGTTTTATTGGTTAGTTTGTTAGGAAAAAGGAAAACTTGAATTAAATAACACTATATGTTTTTGTCTTATTGCTAAGAGTGATAATATGTTTTAAAGTCAAAAAATGAGTTTGCACCCCAACATTAAAAACTGGAGAAGCAGATGGTCTGCTTGCTCGATTGTGCATCCAATGCTTACTGTGATCAGGATGGCGATCAGGTAGTTCATGAGATTTTTTTTGTTGTTGATTGAATTGAATGAAAACTCTACACCAGTTTCATGAAAACCGGTAGATGTTGGGAATCTGCTGTTGTAGCTGGGAGCTCCACTTAAAAAAGCCTCACAGTGTCACCAGGTCTGTAGAGGACTAGGTGTTCCCAGTCTCATGCTCTGAATCAGTACCCAGCGTGTTCAACTCCTAGTTCACAGGTCAGTCCTCATTAGACTTTGGCTGATCCTTGCAGTTACCATGTGGTGGGGGAGAACAGATGAAAGTCTTCCAGCTATGCTTAAAGCCAGGTAATTAAAGAACCTCCTGATCCTGCAGATCTCAAGACTTCACTCTGATCTGGTCTTACAGGACACAGACTGGAGACCAGAGTTCAAAAACCTGGCTTAAGTGCTGTTAGGAGATCAAGATGAGCATCAAACTAGGTTATGTTTATCACTCAACTGAAGCTCTAGCAACTTTATCACTGCCGAAGGTAAAAGGGGATGATGTTTTTTTTTTTTTGTTTGCCTGTGTCTATGTGTCTGTCTGTTAGCAAAATATATCATGAACGAGTGGACTAATTTTATTTAAACTCTAGGAAAGTAACCATTGGATGAACATCTACAATAGGGTTCATTTTGAATCAACCCTATTCAATATGGCTACCACAGCTAATCAACGTTAGTCAACACAAAAACATCTATAACAAATATTGAGTTAAAATTAGGTGTGGTAGGAGCTGAAAGTCATTCCAAACACATACTTTGAGATCTCATTGATAACACAAAATGTGATTTTAAAACTTTAACATTAACTATTGGAGTCAAATGTGTCTGATTGTTAGCAAAATATTTCATGAACCCCTTTGAATGTTTAATGAAACATTGAACTTTGAATGTTTAATGAAACATTCAAAAACTAACCATTGGATGTACATTGACAACTCATTAATTTTGTAGTCAACACAATTCCAGATAGCCGCCACAGTCAACTTACATTAGGTAACACAAAAATGGCTATATCTCTGGCAATTTTACTATTACTAAGCTACAAATTGGTGTAGTAGAAGCTGAGAATCATTCATACCACATACTTCAAGCACAAACAGATTTTGCAAGACGCACAATGTCATTTACAATATTTGACCAAAACAGCTAAAACTCCATCATATATCAACATAAAATGATCTTAGTCTAAAATGCTGGCATAAAAGACATTGGGCAATATGCAATTCTTGTCAGTTCATGGTGACAAGGACATTACCGTTTGGTAATAGTAGTAGATCATAGACACTGCTGGTTTTCTATAAAGCATCTTCTCAGGGAATGATTAAGGCTTAACTGAAAAGTGTTTTGAAGCCAACATTAGTTGAAAGAAAATCATGAAATGTACTTGTAAAATTATCTTAAAAAAAAAATTATCAAAACTATCAGAACTCGGGTTTGGGCCACTTCAAAGAGGAGTACCACAAGCTCTGACCCTCGTTAATGAGGTGGACTGGCTTCACGCCAAAGAAGCAGGACCTTTTGCTAGGCGCATTCCCAACTATTCTTAGTTTTAAAAGAAAGGCAAACGGAGAGGAGGATGTCGCCACAAAGAACCAGAAGAAGAAATGATGAGCTTTTACTTCAAACGTAAATGTGCTCTGTCATTCAGGTATGAGCTGCATACAAGACTGACAACCTGAGATCCGTTTGTGATTCCGAGCAGTTTGTTATTGATCAAAAAATATAGACAATCAATGTGTGATTAAACAAATGTTATAGTCTGAAACTGCAATTGATTAGTTTACTCTGGTGTGAAAGTGCATGAACAATACCCTGATGCACGCTCATGTTTTTAACAAGTTAGCATTGGGTTAGCTTCGAGTTAGCAACATTAGCTTTCTCCTGCCGATGTGCTCATTGTCATGACAATGAGCTGGGAGTAATCGGTTCTCACCGTTCTGCATTGTTTTGTCGGCCATGACGGTCCTTGTGATCATCAGAATCTGAAAAGTTTTTATCTGATTCCGGAGATACAGCTGTCGGTTCAGGTTCATACTGATATGGTTGTATATCCATTACTCTTGGTTCTTCAGCACTCTTTTAGGGGCTGGCCGGGGCACACTGCATGTCATAAACCCAAGACGGCAACTCCGCCCCACAAATCACCCTACTTCTGCATTTATTGAATAAAATGCTAAAAACAAGTTATTTAAGTTTTAGGTCAGAGAAATGGGTCCCTGGAATGCTGTGTGGAAGTGTTTGACTAAATGACATTCATAAAATGTCAATATTTTGAGATTTGATTTCAGTTCACCTTTAAGTCTTATAAGGCTTACAGAGTCAGGAAAACAGCTGGCAATTGTGGTTCTGATGGACCCACTGTTTTTTTGTTGGGGGAAAACTGTTAAACTAGAGCTTTTGAATAATAACTAAACATGAATGACATTTAGCTATTACAAGACCTAATTTAGGTCAATATTTGTAAAATTGTAATGTAATGTAATTTTAATTCTCTGCACGTGTTGTACATAAGTAAAATTGACATTAAAGCTTGACTTGACTTGAAAATTGAGTGATACATAAACTACAATGATTTCCATTCTCATATAAAGCACACGTGAACAGTAAAACCCTCAGGCCCACAGAATCAGACACAGGCAGAAAGAACGTGTGAGATTGCTGACTGTGTTGGTGTGGCAGATTAATGGAGGGTGGTCAGCTGCTCCACTGTATCCATGGCTGCTGAGAAACAACAAACCTGCAGGAAGAAAACTGCTGAGCTTCCCAGGGATAGATTTTCAACTGGTATCAGCAGCTGCTGACAGTGGGAGCACATCTTTATGTGTCCCCTGCACCATGTGTGATTACTCCAGTGATACAACCAGCACCACAACCTAATGAACAGAATATATGAAAGACTAAAGGAGAGAGGCACCAGATGGAAGAGGAGGGAAGGTAAACCATGAGAGAAAGAGGAGGGTGGATGGATAAAGGAAAATAAAAGCATGCTGGAACCTAACTAATACATGAGGATTGGGGAAGGCAGGGACAATACACAGAGTATTTTCATGCTCATTAGCTGACTGCTATGATATTTAAAACATTTTAGCTGTTGAAAACATTCAGGTTTTGATTGACTAAAAATGTGCTGTTTCAAGTTTTAGTTAATAAGAAAAAACACTCAGGTAATTGTCAGGTAATTAGTCAACTGAACGTGTTCACACAGTTGGAATAAAAGTTACTTTACTCATTCCAAGTCCTGCAGATGAAAACTCCCAGTCTAATGAAACAGAGACGTGTGCCTCTGCTAATTCTCCTAGCTGGGTATCTTTATTTTCTTTCATTTTCACCGCTCTGATGAATCAGTGTAAAGAAGGATGCACATATTTTGTTTGTAAAGCTAAGCTCACATGTGACCATAGTTTCCATTTTATATTCCTTTCAAAAAATACTGCAATGGCAGAAAGATGCTGGGGATGGTCAGAGTTATTTCTCTTTTCTTATTTTTGGGAGGGGAGTGGGCGAGAGGTGTTCTGTCAAAAAAAGCATTTTGACTGGAACGGCGTTGTTAGGTCATAACTTGGCGAGTCACTACAAAGTGCCGGTGTAAAAACAACAATAGCAACAAATCACCTGTGAAAGCCGAGTTAATTCTTTGAATTCAACCATTTTATTTAAACTTTGAATATTTAAAAATCACTGCCCATCCCTACTGTGAAGATAATCTAATTTATAGTATGGATTTTGATTTTTGCTCCAAATGATCGCAAAAACAATACAATTGACAAAAACAATTTAAAAAAATCTGCCATATTCTGCTCTGTGAGCCTGCCCTCTTTTTATTGCACCTGTTGAATGAGCTGTAGCTTTCTCTCTGTGTGAAACAAGCAGGGTGGAGTGTGCCAGACAGAGAGCACTTCACTGTATTCAGAAATAATAATATTTAATGACATCTATGCTTAAAATTTTGACATTAACTATTAGTGAGTCATTCATAACAAATACGCTTAGAGTGACATCTTGCGATATAACATGAGATCGGGTGTAACGTTTTTTTCAAAGTTTGACCAAAATGGCAACAAGACTATCATTTTTTAACTTAAGATAACCTTATTGTAAAACTCTGGTACAGAAGGTCATGGGCAATATCCATTTCTGCAAGGAATGACAGGTCTTTAATTTTCTCAGTTTCATCTCCAGGGAGGCAGTTACCACCAGCTCTTAGCAGACAAGAACTATTTCAGTCTAAATAAGTGTCATACAAACAGTACAAACAGGGGCTAAAGTAGCTCTTTATCATAATATTTACACCAAATAAAGAGGAAACCACATTTTTTCTTTAAGATTTTTTTACAAAAATAAAACTAAATCAAGAAAACAGAATCAACAATAAACAATTCAGACACAACAAACATAAGTCTAACACTAAAAGTTTAGGGAATATTTCAGCAAGGCTGAAATATTCACCAGCAGTCATGGAGGCTGTCAAGAAAGGCCTTTAGGGCTTGGCTGTCCTTGAGGACTCCCAATGCAGCTGACAGGTATAGGGTGCCCATAAGGACTGCAGCTTCTGTGGTTGCAGATACAAAAACTCAGGCATGTAAAGAATTCTGTGAGGCCATGGAGAAAGACTTTCGGTTGGCCTCAAGGATGTTCTGGCAAACCATTTGATGACTCAGAAAGGGAAAGTGGGCCCAATCTCAAGCCATTTTTAGTCTGAGTGGGGAACTGCTGACCCGGACTGGGGATATTGTTTAGTGGTGGGAGAAGCACTTCGAGAATCTCCTTAATCTGGCCACCATGTCCATGTTTGAGGAGGTAGAGTATGAGAACTCGGAGGAAGACGAGTCCATTACCATGGCAGAGGTCTCGTAGTCAAAAAGCTTTCTGGTGGCAAGGTGCCAGGGGTGGACAAAATTTGCCCTGAGTTGCTGAAGGCTCTGGACATTGTGGGGCTGTCATGGTTGACACGTCTCTTAAATGTCCCATGGAGGCACAACACCTGTGGAGTGGCTTATCGGGGTGGTGGTTCCCATTTTTCAAAAGGGGGATCGGAGAGTGTGTTCCAACTATCAAGGGATCACACTTCTCAGCCTCTCAGGGATAGTTTACTCTTTGGTGTTGGAAGGGAGGCTTTGACAGATTGTCGAACCTTGAATCCAGAAGGAGCAGTGGGGCTTTCGTTCCGGTTGTGAAACAGTGGATCAGATCTTCACCCTTGTGGGGTTGCTAAGGCGGTCCTGGGAGTTTGACTCTCCAGTCTACATGTGTTTTGTAGATCTGGAGAAGGCTTATGACCGTGTTCCCCGAGGTATTCTGTGGGGGATGCTGCGGGAGTATGGGGTGCCTGGGTTACTTTTGAGGGCTATGCCTTTATAACCAAGGCAAGAGCTGTATCCTCATTCTTGGCACAAAGTAAAGCTCGTTCTCGATGTGGGTTGGACTCCGCCAGGGCTGTTCCATGTCTCTGATCCTGTTTATAGTGTTCACGAACAGGATTTAAAGGTGCAGTCATAAAGAGGAGTGTGTCTGATTTGGGAACCTGAGGGTTTTGTCTCTGCTTTTTGTGGATAATGTGGTTCTGTTGGCGTCTTCAGGCCATGACCTTTAGTGTGCACTGAGACGGTTCGCAGCAGAGTGTGAAGCAATTGAGATGAGAGTCAGCTCCTCTAAGCCCAAGGCCATGGTTCTCAACCAGAAATGTGTAGAATGCTCCCTCCAGGTCCGGAATGAGTCTCCGCTTCATGTGGAGGAGTTCAAGTATATGGGAGTAGAGCCAATGCTCCTTCGCATCAAAAGGAGTCAGTTGAGGTGGTTAGGGCATCTGTTTAGGATGCCTCCTGGACGCTCCTCTTTGGAGGTTTTTCAGGCATGTCCCATTGGGAAGAGACCTCCGGGCAGACCCAGAACTTGCTGGAGGGATTATGTACCCTCTCTGGCTTGGGAATGCCTTGGGATCCCCCAGGAGGAGCTGGAGAGTGTCACTGAGGAAAGGGATGTCTAGGTTTCTCTCCTGGACCTGTTGCGCCCGCAACACGACCACGGATAAGGGGTAGAAGATAGATGGATATTTCAGCAGGTTTCATAATCAAATAAACATATTTCATTGGTGGAAGAATAGTGAAGTGTAGGAAGTTATCCAGAGGAAGAGATTTGCCAGGAAGAAATGGGACAGGAATTTAGGGAGATGCAACATAGGGCAAGGAGGGAGGTAGCAAAGGCAAAACAAAAGGTGTATGATGAGTTGCAAAAGAAGCTGGACACTAAGGAAGGAGAGAAGGACTTGTATCAACAGGCAAGAAAGAGGGATCAGTCTGTAAACGATGTGCAGCAGGTCAGGCTTGTTAAAGAAAAATGGTAATATTCTAACAAGAGAAGTGAGTGTGATCGGAAGATGGAAAGAGTACTTTTAGGAGCTAATGAATGAAGAGAATGAAAGGGAAAGAAGAGTATAGATCATAGAAACTGTGGACCAGGAAGTGGGAAAGTTTAGTGGGGATGAAATTTGAAGAGGATGAAGAGGGGGAAGACAGTTAGACCTGATAACAAACCAGTAGATGTATGGAAATGTCAAGGAGAAATGGCAGTGACATTTTTGATTCGATTATTAAATGGCATTTTTGAGAGTGAGAAAATGCCTGAGGAGTGAAGGAGAAGTGTGCTGGTGCCAAATTTAAAAAATAAGGGTGATGTACAGAGTTGTAGCAACTACAAAGAAATTAAGTTGATGAGCCACGCAATGAAGATCTGGGAGAGAATTGTGGAAGCCAGACTTAGACAGGAAGTGAGCAGCAGTATGGTTTTATCCCAAGAAAGAGCACCCCAGATGCCATCTTTGCTCAGAGGATACTGATTGAGAAGTACAGAGAAGGTCAGAAAGAACTTCATTGTGTTTTTGTGGATTTAGAAAAAGCATATGACAGGGTGCCGAGAGAAGAGCTGTGGTGTTGAGTAAGGAAATCTGAAGTGGCAGAGAAGTATGTTAGACTGGTACAGGACATGTATGAGGACAGCAGGATAGTGGTGAGGTGTGCTGTAGGAATGATAGACAGCTTCAATGTGGAGGTGGGACTGCATCAAGCCTCAGCTGTCAGCCCCTTCTTGTGTGCTCTGGTGATGGACAGACTAACAGATGAGGTCAGGCAGGAATCCCCGTGGACTATGATGTTTGCAGATGGCATTGTGATCTGTGGTGAGAACAGGGAACAGGTGGAAGAGAACTTGGAGAGGTGGAGGTATGTACTTGAAAGACAAGCATTAAAAGTCAGCTGGAGCAAGACAGAGTACATGTGTGTAAATGAGCGGGAGGCAGGTAGAACAATGAGGCTACAAGGAGCAGAGATCACAAAGGTAATAATTAGGGTTGACTGCCCAGGAAAACGGGGAGTGTCGTAAAGAGGTAAAGAAGACAGTCCAGGCTGGATGGAGTGGATGAAGCAAAGTTTCAGGAGTGATTTGTGAAAAAAAGGGTGGCAGCAAAGGTCAAATGAAAGGTTTACAAGACAGTGGTGAGACCAGTTATGTTGTGTGGTTTGGAGACAGTGGCAATGATAAAAAAGACAGGAGACAAAACTGGAAGTGACAGAACGGAAGATGTTGAGGTTATCCTTGCGAGTGACAAGAATGGATAGGATTAGGAATGAGGACACCAGAGGTACAGCACAGGTTGAACAACTGGAAGACAATGTTACAGAGGCCAGACTGGTTTGGACATGTGCAGAGGGGACAGTGGGTATATTAGTAGAAGGTTGTTAGATATGCAGCTGCCATATAAAGAGAAAGAGGAAGGCCAAAGAGGAGATTTAACCTCCTGGGAACCGTGTTTTCCAATTTCTTTTTTTGTGTGATTTCCTCTCTATTTGGGCCTAAAAAAGCCTTACTATCTAATTTTTTTAACATATTTTAATTCCACAGCATGTCCACTGTGGACAATAGGATGATTTTAGTGTCAAAATACAACTAAATTTAGAAAATAGAAAATGGGCAGATTGTGGCTTTAGAGTGATATTAACAAAATAATATATTTAATTTGATCATAAAACTAAATTCTTTATCATTTTTTTCAAAGACAATAGTTGCCTGTATATTTAGTTGAACGGTGTACAGAAGTAGTTCTGCAGTTCTTCTTTTGGATATGTTAGCCATGATAATCCTTGAAGTATGTTTTTGTTTTGGTGATGCAGAGAAACATTTTGCATTTGGTACACCTCATGTGTGTCTTGCCAATGCAACCCTTATTTCTGCATCTTTTTGCATGCTTGATATCCACCATCTCTGGCATGTGCCTGGCCCCTAGTCTTTGTACAGATGGCTCTGGTTGAGGGATCCTTGTTTTGGTTGGTGGCTGATACTCTTCTTTACTATGTTCACTGCTGTCATCAAATGAAGGTCTATCCAACAGCTCTTCAGTCAGGTGCAATTTGAAGTCCGGGTACTGTTGGATGTTATTAGCTGATGGATTGAGTGATTTACTGTCAGACTTGTACTAGATCCAAGCATTTGTGATGGCAACATCAAAGAAATGAGTGATCACACGTGATGCCCATTTATTGGTCCTAGTTGGCATGCAATAAAAGCTCTTGCATCTCCAAGAAAACAAAGTGAGGGACAGATTGAAACTCTGTACTCTAGGCATGTTGATAAGTCTTCACAAACTTTTATCCAAAAGTCATACACAGGTGGGCAGTGCCAGAGGGCATGTACATGTGCATGCTGAAGTACATTTAAAAAAAAAAAAGATAGGCAAATTTGGACCAGTTTTCATAATAATTATTTATCATTGATATACTTTTGGGCTACCCAGGAGGGCCGGGTTACTTCCGGGTTGAAAAAGGGGGATTGGAGGCTGTGGGCGCCTGGGGGGCCTGTTTGGTGCCTGGGATCCTGGCTGGGCCGGCGGGTCTCTGGTCCTGGGCCGCTGGTGGTGGGCTTCCCAGTCTGGGCTGGCTCGGGTTCTCCTGGGCGGCCCCCACTGGAGGGGCGGTCGCTCTGTAGTGGCTCTGCCTTGGCGTCTTTGGGGGTCCCTGTTGTTTCCTTGGCCTCGGTCGGCTGGATTGGTGTGGGTGGGCGGGTCGGTAGGGGGCCAGTTGTAGAACTTGCCCCAGGGGGATTCGTGTCCGCACCTTAGTGCCCATCGCCTTCCCCCCAGCATATGCAACACAACTCATCAGCAGGGCCTTGATGTGTGGGGCGCAGAGCCCTGCAATCATGGGGGGAGCACCAGGTAGTGCCCCCCCCCTTGCCATGTTTGGCCCCGCCCTGCACCTCTATTTTAATGCATTAGAGACACTTAGGGCTTCGGGGTTGCGTAGGGTCCTGCTGTCTGCAAGCAGAGGAGTCTCGTTGACCCCATTTTAATGCACCTTAGACTTACACAGCTGCACCCATTGCAACATTTCACATTACCACAGACACGCTTGCAAACATCACGGGGGAGAGCCTGGGCTGGGCTTGGGGGGCGCGGTTCCCCCTTTTTGCTCCCGTCCTGGTGCCTGTACTGGTTCAGTGGGGGCTGGGGTTGTGGGGGCGCCTGGGGGTCTCTGACGGCGTCATTGGGG
>JAOXNZ010000064.1:4936741-4947545 GCA_028566095.1 Kryptolebias brasiliensis | reverse complement strand
CCCGGAGCCTTGCCACCGAGGAGCTTTTTAACCACCTCGGTGACCTCAGCACCGGAGATTGGAGAGCCTGACCCAAAATCTCCAGGCTCTGCCCCCTCAATGGAAGACGTGCTGGTGTGATTGAGGCGGTCTTCGAAGTACTCCGCCCACCGAGCCACGACGTCTCGAGTCGAGGTCAGAAGCACATCATCCCCAGTATAAACAGTGTTGGTGCTTTACTGCTTTCTCAAGGAGACTGGTTCCAGAGCCAGAGCCGTGCGTTGAGGTGAACCTGACTATTTCTAGCCGGAACCTCTCAACCTCACACACCAGCTCAGGCTCCTTCCCTACCAGAGAGGTGACATTCCACGTCCCAAGAGCCAGCTTCTGTAGCCAAGGATCAGACCGCAAAGGTCCCCGCCTTCGGCCACCACCCATCCCACATCGCACCCAACCCCTTTGGCCCCTCCAATAGGTGGTGAGCCCATGGGAAGGGAGACCCATGTCACCCCTTTGGGCTGTGCCCGGCCGGGCTCCATGGGCGAAAGCCCGGCCATCAGGCACTCACCAACATGCCCCACCTCCAGGCCTGGCTCCAGATTGGGGCCTCGGTGACCCACGTCCGGGCGAGGGAACATTCTTCATAAGGGGTCTTTTGGCTGCACTTCGTCTGGCCCCTCACCTAGGACCTGTCTGCCTTGGGTGACCCTACTAGGGGCCATTGATCCTACTAGGATCATTTGGAAAACTCAAACCCCTCCACCACAGTAAGGTGGCCCAGGGAGGGGTACACTGCTTGCTTGGCCACAAAACCTAATTTCACCTTTTTTTACATTTTTGAGTCTCCAATTGGTCTCCAACAGTTGCAGTCCAGAGAGATACTGGTTTTACTGTTTACTTGCCCATCGATGACATTGGTCCCCCGGGCTACCATCTGGATCCAATCAGAGACCACAAACCTAAGTATGTACGTTTGGTAACAGTGTGGAGCAGGTCAGCAGCAGGTGTGGACCTCACCTCATCTTACCCTACCTTGAAGCAGAGGTTCCACCTCACTTAGCCTCTCATGCTATCTGAGATACCTAATGAGTGTCCTGAAATATTTGTCCGCACTGAACAATGGGACAAACAATAAGACAGAGACAAATATAGACTCACCGCAGCCAGATAAGGTTGTGTTTCAGGATCTTGGTTTACATTCAGAGTAGTTGTTGTTGTGTCTCTTGTGGCTCAATGCCTCAGCTCAGGACTGATTTTTCCTTTTTATTTGGACATCCTACACATGAGAAACCAGAAGCAACAAACCTCAACTCTGTGCAGACTGTACACAGCCTGTAACTTGAGAACAGGGAGAATCCAACGTTCTCACACGTCTTACACAACACATTGTCCTGTTTGGGGGGACTGAGAGGGCCTCATGGTATGTGAAGCAGAAATGATCTGTCTGAGAAGTCATAGAAATCCACTTTTTAAAGTGGAGGATATTTCATTAGCTTTCATTGTCACTGCACACATCATTATACAAGAAACATCAAAACATGACATCATGGAAAAATCCACGAGGGGAGCTGCAAGCTTTTCCAACTCAGCTTTACTCCACATCAATCAGACCTCAGGAAGAAAAGAAAAAAACAACCGGAGCCTCTTGTTTTCCTACAAAGTGTTCAAGAGCTGCTTGATTGAAAGAATCAGACATGTTAATCAAACTGTGGAGGTGGTCTTTAGATTTCTCCAAAATAAATAAGAAAAGTGCCTGGAAAAGTGGGGATGTATAACATGAAACAAGTTTGATGCCCTTTACAGGAAAACAAACATCAAATTTCTTTATGCCGTCCTTTAAAAAAAGTGTATTTGTAACTGAATGATTTCTTCTATATTAAATTTTGCTAAAGAACAGCATTTATTTCCACAAATAAACAAATGTGTCTGATTCCGAGACATTCCACGGACATAATGGCAATCATTTCTCCCACTTTGTCAGAAGAGCATGCAGTATGCCTTGGAGTGACAGGAACAATGGTCTCTTTCACTGCCTGCACCAGACAGGAGATGGGGAGGTGCATCATGGGAAGTAGTCAGACTCTAACAGTTGAGCTCAGATACTTCAGAGGGGCCTCCCACAAACCCAGGCAACAAGGAATGGCACTCCAACTTTCACACATGGGTCACATATGAACCATGAAGGCAAGCAGCTCATCAACATCTTCATGCTCCAGATTTTACACAAGAAACTGAAGTGCATTGGGAATGAAGTTTAATCAAGAAGGCCAGAGCATTAGTGTCAGAGCACTGTCTTATTATTCTTTGTCCATTACTCTTCTATTTCCATCATCCTTTTCAAACTTTGAAAAAAAACCTGTGCAAAAATTCATAAAAATGTGTAATTTAATTGGGAATAGTATACTCTGATTTTTAGTAACAGAACATGTGAAGATAGACAAAATTCACAGAAGACTGAAAAATGTCTAAAAAAAGGTACAACAATAGGATTTAGTTGAACCAAGATGTAAATCCCAGTCCTCTTTGGAGCTTTACAGCTCAGAGTAGAAACAATTTAAACAGGTCACAGAAAGTTGGACTTTACGTGTCTGAACTGGAAATTTTGAAATCTTTACAGATTTTTACACAATCACAGTTTAAGTTGAATGATTTTAGAAGATTATACCACAAAGTGTTCAACTTTGAGTGTGAAAATGTCATATTAATGCTTAACTTTCCAGCATGTTTGTAAACAAACTTCTTACTCCATGAGTTTTACACTTCTTATACAGTTTCTACATCAAAGCATCAGCATGTTTGTCTTCTTTCACCCAGAGTGTCTCTCACTGCTGAAGGACTTATACTTTTCTTTCAAATCTACCCAGAATACAGAGTTCTCACACTCAAACTCACATTAACCTTTACTGTAGCTAAACTCACAATTTCCTCTTCAAAACTGTAAATGCAAGGTCTTTTTAACTTGTCTTCACTTGAGTTTACTTCAAAAGTCAGAAGTTGTAGATGTACATACAATGATTACTTTCTGAAAGTTTCATTAAAATCTGCCCAGTGGTTCATGAGATATTTTACGAATAGACAGTCAGATAAACACACACAGACATGGGCAGGGGATTACCTTCTGTTTTATGTTTCTGTCTTTTGTCCAGTCAAATCACCCTGAAAACATGAGATTGATTCCTGGCCATCTTTATAACAGACATTTAGCTGCAGAGTAACTATGGTAAAACACATTTTGTTTTTTCCATCAAGCTGCACACCATCTGGAAATGGAATGTTGTTACTTCTGGTGTCAAAAGGTAAAAAATGTCCTTTTCCTGTAGGGACAAGCCATAATGTCTGCTGTGAAACATCTGCTGAGTCAGAGCTGCATTCTTCCCATGGTTTAACTATGAAAGCTTGTCCAGTCTCAACTTTATTTGCCTTTATGTGAGGCTGTTGAACTCACTTACACAAGGGCCAAATTTCAAAACCTGGTCTTGGCTGAGGGCCAAATTCAGGTGGTGTGCATTGAATGTCTGTAAAATTGTCTGAGTTATAGACATTTTTCTGTTTGCTAAGGTCTCCTAGCTGTGGCAGTCATTTTGAATGCCTTCAATCCATCCATTCATCCATCATATTATCTGACGCTTGTTTCTTTTGAGTCTTTGAGTCGAGCCATGGGGGCAGCAGCTGGAGCAGGGAAGCCCAGACATCTCTTTCCCCAGCCACCTCTTCCAGGAGAATTCCAAAGCATTCCCAGGCTAGTCAAGAGACATACTCTCTCCAGTGTGTCCTCGTGTCCTGGGTCTTCCCCGGGGCCTCCTCCCAGTTGGACATGCCCAGAACAGGCATGGGGCCATCCTAACTAAATGCCCGAACCACCTCAACTGTCTCCTCTCAATGTGGAGGAGCAGCAGCTCTACTCCGAGTCCCTCTCTGGTAACGGAACTTCTCGCCCCATCTCTAAGGGAGAGCCCAGCTACCCTGTGGAGAAAACTCATTTTTACCGCCTTTATCTATAATCTCGTTCTTTCGGTCTCTACCCAAAGTTCACCACGATAGGTGAGGGTAGGAACATAGATCGATCGGTAAACAGAGAACTTTGCCTTGCAGCACAGCTCCCTCTTTACCACAACGGACTGGTACAGAGTTCACATTACTGTGGAAGCTCCACCATTCCATCTGTCGATCTCACATTCCCTTCCTTCCTCTCTCGTGAACAAGTCCCTGAGATACTTAAATTCCTCCACTTGAGGCAATACCTCATTCCCAACCTGGAGAGAGCAGTCCACCCTTTTCTGACTGAGGACCATGGCCTCAGATTTGTAGGTGCTGATTCTTATTCCAGCTTCTTTATATTCTGCTGGAAACCGCTCCAGTGAGAGCTGGAGATCACGGCATAATGAAGAACAGGACTACATCTGCAAATAGCAGAGACAGAATTCTGAGGCCACCGAACCGGACAGAATTCCTTCCGCGCCCGGACTCCACAAAGAAATTCTGTCCATAAAAGTGATTAACAGAATTAGTGACAAAGGGCAGCCCTGGCAAAGTCAGACTCTCATCCTGAAGAAGTCTGACTTACTGCTAGCAATCCTTACCAGACTCTCGCCCCTTTTGTACAGAGACAGAATGGCCCGTAGTATTGGACCCCCAATCCCATACTCATGGAGCACCCCCCACAGTGTACCCTGGGGAATACGGTTGAATGCCTTCTCCGAATCCACAAAAACACATGTAGACTAGTTGGACAAATTCCCCTGCCCCCTCAAGGATCCTAGCGAAATTATAGAGCTGGCCCAGCAATCTACAGTCGGTACGAAACCCGCATTGTTCCTCTTTATTCTGAAGTTTGAGTATTGACCGGACTTTCTTCTCCAGTACCCCTGAACAAACCTTACCAGGGAGGATGAGGAGTGTGACTCCCTTGTAATTAGAACACACCCTCCAGTCCTCCTCTTGAAAAGGGGAACCACCACCCCAGTCTGCCAATCCAGTGGCACTGCCTCCGGTGCCCACGCGATGTTACAAAGGCGTGTCAACCAAGACAGCCCAGCAACATCCAGAACCTTAAGGAACTCAGAGACACCTTCTTCAGTTTGACAGCTTCCCTTACTCAGGGTGTCCACCACCAGGTTCGAGGATGGCCTCCATGAAAGGCATCAACAACCTTGCACCCACAGCTCAGGGCAGCTGCCTTGACAAAAGAGGTGTGGGACATGGCCTACTTGGGCTCAATGTCCCCTGTCTCCACTGGGATGCAGTTGAAGCTCTGCCGGAGGTGCGAGTTGTAGATCTATCTGACTGGTTCTTCTGCAAGGCGTTCCCAGCAAACCTTCACTACATGTTTGAGTCTACCAGGTCTGTCTGGCATCTTCCCCCGCCATCTGATCCAAATGGTTATGTACCACAGAGCTTTAAGGTTACATAAGAAACCCAATCTTGATTCAGGAGTTCTGGCCAATTATAGACATATAACTAATCTCCCATTCATCTAAAAAATTCTTGAGAAAATAGTTGCATATCAATTGTGTGAACATCTGGACAGAAATTATTTGATGTTTGAGGAGTTTCCATCAAAGTTTAGAGCTCATCATAGCACAGAAACAGCATTGGTGAAAATTACTAATAATATTTTCATGGCCTCGGACAGTGAACTTGTGTCTAAACTTGTCCTGTTAGATCTGTGCGGCATTTGATACAACTGATCACAATTTAATATAATAATAATTCTATTGCATTCCCTACAGAGGCTTGAACATGAGATTGAGATTACAAGGAACAGCTCTAAACTTTTTTAAATCATATTTATTTAATTGATTTCAGTTTGTTAATGTTAATAATGAATCTTCTTCATACACCAAAGTTTGTCATGGAGTTCTTCAGGGTCCAGTGCTTGGACCAATACTCTTTACTTTATATATGCTTCCATTAGATAAAGTTATTTGACAGCATGGAATAAATTTTCATTTTTATGCTGATGATACTATCCATAAAACCTGATGAGTCCAGTCAATTACTTAGATTACAAACATGTCTTAAAGACATAAAAACCTGGATGACTCTTAATTTTCTACTTTTAAATTCAGACAAGACAGAGGTAGTGGATTTTGGACCTGAGAATCTTAGGAACAAACTTTGCAGACTTAAACTTTCTCTGGATGGCATTAATTTGGCCTCCAGTTCTAATGTAAAGAACCTTGGTGTTATTTTTGATCAGGATATGTCTTTTAACTCCCATATTAAAAATGTTACCAGGACCGCTTTCTTCCACCTACGTAATATCACTAAAATTAGAAACATTTTATTTCAAAATCTTGCTCTGACTGCAGATTTACTTGTGGTTCCTAAAGTTTCTAAAAGTAAAATGGAAGGCAGAGATTTGACCTATTAGGCTCTTCTCTTGTGGAACCAACTTCCATTTTCTGTCCGTGAGGCTGACACTCTGTTTACTTTTAAGAACAGGCTAAAAACTTTCCTTTTTGATAAATCCTATAGTTAGGGTTGGCTTGGGTTTCCTGAGCTATCCTGTAGTTATGCTGGTATAGGATTAGACTGCTGGGGGACAAATTGACCACATTTCCCCACACTGCTGCTGTCTTTACTTGCTCTACTGCAATTATTTCTATCGTTAACATGTTTTTCTTTGTCTTTCTTTCAATAAAAACTACACCTGGACCAGTCATACTGTGTTTGTGGCTCTTACCTGTCCTCTAAACTAGCCAGTCGAAGCAGATGGCCACTCATCCTGAGCCTGGTTCTGCTGGAAGTTTTTTCCTGTTAAAAAGGAGTTTTTCCTTCCTATTGTTGCCAATGTGCTGCTTAGGATGGGAGACTGTTACAAAGTGAAGATTCAATGCAATCAACTGGCTTCGATAAATAGATAACTTTTTCTAATTGGCTTTTTAAAATGTATGTGAATGATTTTGTACAGTGCCCTGAGATGACTTTTGTTGTGACTTGGCACTATACAAATAAACTGAATTGAACTCAACACCAAGCGATCAGTTGATAGCTCTGCTCCTCTTTTCATCTCAGTGTCCAAAACATATGGCTGAAGATCAGATGACACAATTACAAAGTCTATCATTGACCTGTGGCCTAATGTCCTGGCACCATGTGCACTTATGGACACCCTTATGTTCAAACATGATGTTCATTATGGACAAACTGTTACTAGCACAAAATTCCAATAACAGAACAAATCAGAGAGGTTGTTCCTCCTAATCACACCCCTCCAGGTTTACACTGTTGTTACCCACATGGGCATTGAAGTCCCCCAACAGAATGATGTAAGTCCCAGCTGGAGCACCTTCCACCACCTCTGCTAAAGACTCCAAGAAGACTGGGTACTCTGAACTGCAGTTTGGTGCAAAGGCACAAACAACAGTCAGAGCCCGCCCCCCTACCTCAAGGAACAGGGAAGCTACCCTCTCATCTGCCAAAGAAAACGCCAATGCATAGGTGCCAAACCGGGGGATTATAAGTTGCCCTACACCAGTCCAGCACCTCTCACCATTGGCAACTCCAGAGTGGAATAAGGTCCAGCCCTTCTCAAGGAGATTGGTTCCAGAAGCCACACTGTGAGTCGAGGTGAGCCTGACTATATCTAGTTGGTACCTCTCAACCTCATGCACAAGCTCAGGCTTCTTCCCCACCAGTGAGGTTCTATGTCTCAAGAGCCAGCTTTGATAAGCTAGGCTAGGGTGAGAAAGCCAAAGCCCCTGCCTTTGGCTGCCACCCATAGGACTTCACACCCGACCTGTATGGCCCCTCCTGCAGGTGATGGGCCTGGAGAAGGGCAAACCAATGTAACTCATTTGGGCTGAGCCCAACTAGGCCCCATGGGTAGAGGCCTAATCACCAGGCGCCATTTATAAAATATTTTGCTAACATACAGATAAATAAACAAAGACATGGGCACAGTCCTTTTGCTTTTCAGCTGCAGTGTGAGACACTTTTTCAAAAAAGCAACTAGCAACAAATTTATAAACATTTTCTGGTGTTGTTTTGGAGACTTGAAAGCTCATATCATTCAAACTGTTCTCAACCATTGACATGTATTAAAATACTAGTGTCACAGCCTTTTCTTGTTGGAAGCTGAAGGCAACAGGACCCGATTTATGTCAGCTGCCATGTTTTGAAAAATTTCCGAGATGTAGTTTTTTAATATTTTAACAAGAGGAAAATCTAATTTGTTTACATGGACTTAAAACCAGCTTCCCTATGGAGTTCAGGAATTCATTACATGCCTATCTTTTCAACAAGCAGTAGATGCTGCCATGGGCTTCTCCCCCATCCCAAACCATTCACAGGCAGTCATGTCCTTTTGCAACATCCCTCCCAGTTGCAGTCAGATATAGGATATAGTCACTCCTCCACATCCAGACTGCAAACTAATCACACTTTGAAACATTTTGGAGACTCCCTTACGAATGAGGTTTCCCAACAGTTGAATCTCAGTGAGAAACTGGGTTTAGAATAGGAGTGAGGGTTATATTCTATTATTTTTATGCATGTAGACACAAACAATTCTGAATCAATTTTGATTATTATTTCATGTTAATAATATAATGTTGAGGAACGTGAAAGGCAAAACTATGAAATGCAGAAGTGCAGCATTTGGTTATGTCATGCACACAACAAAGACATATTAACAAAATGGATGACCAAGACATCTGCACAAACAGCTCCTTCTGCATTGAACGCCAGTGTCTGAAAATTCTTTAGCTTCTATGAAGCTCTTAACTCAAAACAAGCTGCTAGTGAGAGAATAATGAAACAGATTCACTTTACCATCATACCTGCCAGAAGCTGTCAACTATTCTACCTTACACTCTGACAAAAGAAGTTTATAGATTTGTTGAAAAGGCCCAGTTGTCAGCATCAGAAGAGCAAGGACTTTTGGTACATGGAACTTCTCTGGTGGGGAAGGAGCCTGAGCTTGTGCATGAAGTTGAGAGGTACCAACTAGATATAGTCGGGTTCACCTTAACTCATAGTGTGGGTTGAGGCCATTTATGTGAAAGAAGAGAAACCAACTTTAAACAGAGGAGGAGGACTTAGATTTCAGCTTTCTAAAACTTTAAATGGAGCATTAAGCCTGATACCCAGTCGTTTTTACTTTAATCAACACCTTCATTCTTGTGAACAAAGCATTTTGTTCGTGAGCCAGGCAAACAAAGACACTAATGAGCCTCTATTGGGTGAAAAGTGAGTGTAATCTGCATGTGAATCTACCGTATATGACATCTTAGTTTAAAAGCTTTGAACTCCACACTCTCGGTTATTTGAATTGAGAAAGCTCCTTGAATGGAACTACAGAATAAAAGCCAGTTTTTGTTTGTTTGTTTTTTTAACTGTTTTTTTTTTTTTTTAGTTTTACATTTGGAGCTTCAGGACTGAGGGAAACCCTGAAGCTCCAAAATTAAAACGTCTCCAGCAGGGTGAGAAGGCCTCAGGCTGCAGACCTAGTTAAACTCCACGTGGTGAGAGCACTCTGACAGCAGCTTTAAAACAGCACCACAAACCATGACATTCTCAGCACTAAGGAGGACTCTGAATCTGGCCGAAGACTCTTCAGAACTGCTATAAGAGTTCTGACTTTAAAATCCTTTTTCTCATACAGAAATGTCTCCATTTTTTAAAAAAATATGGAATCCCACAGATACAGTAGTGCAAGTTTTAAGAAATATTACTGAATATTAGGAACAACAATGACTCTGACACCTACAGAGGACGTCAGACAGTGAAGCTTAATTTCCTTCGCAACAGTTAGTTAGAAAGGGAAAAAAAACGTCAAGAATTTCTTTCTTTCTTTCAAACTAAGTGGGTTTCTGTTTTCTAAGAACAAACAAGCAACAATTTACCCACCAAAAGCTCCACATAATGTGATTTGATGAAGAACTTTTCTGGCACCAACAGATAAGTTTTAAAAGCCAATAGAAGTCCAAAATGTCAAAAAATCAGAACCCTTTTTTTACTGTTGGAATAATGAAGTAGGTAATACAGATGTGAAAGTCAGAAGACGACAGTGTCAAACTTTTTGTTTGTGTTGTCAGCCTCGCCTTCACACAGCCTAACCACAACAGGAAAAAAGTGCCTTCCTGTCAACAGCAACAATTCATCCTGCAACATGTCAAAAACAGACTTTACTTACAGATCTGTCCTTCATCTTCTGAGGCTGATCAGCGATTGTTTATCCACGAGCAGTGGGAACACAGATCACTCATTAAGGTGTGAGGTCAGACCACATGATTGACAGGTTGGTGCCCCCCCCCCCGTCCTCCATAGTTACTCAACAATCATGTGCCCCAAATATGGTCTTAACTGACTAAAAAAAGGTACAAACCTAAAATCAAAACGTTTTCTTATATTTAGGCTTCAGGTAAAAGCAAAAAGACTGATTGGTGTAATTTGCTGTTGTTTTTATCTCTCAAGAAGCAGCAACAAGCATGGAAACCAGAGAAAATAGGGAGAATCCATTCTTCACCTTCTTAAAAAGACAAAAGAGCTCTAAATTCCTAAGGGATGGAAACCAGAAAGTAAAACCTAGAAAGAAAAACCTAAAAATGATCCCAATTCACAAACACAAAAAGTTCTGTGGGAGATCAAGTCATTTTATTTGTTGGTTTCTCTGTTTATAGTTTCCTTTTTCTGCTTTTGATTAACTGTTTTCTTTGTTTTTTTATGCTGGTGTAGATTCCTCAGTCATCCAGGACATGGTAAATCCAAAAAAGGTTAAAAACAAAAGCAACTGGACTGGACTGAATTTGTAGTTTGAAGACGTTTCGCTTCTCATCCGAGGAGCTTTCTCAATTCAAAAACAGAGAGTGTGGAGTTTGAG
>JAOXNZ010000064.1:4794257-4804807 GCA_028566095.1 Kryptolebias brasiliensis | reverse complement strand
GGATGTGTGGGATCTTTATCCAGCTTGAGGATAAGGTTTATGTTAGCACAATTCATATTTGGGGAGAGTATTGAGGTCTGCTGAATTTCTGTGACCACCCGTTGGAAGGTGGGGGACAGCAGTGTCCAGAATTCTTTATAGAATTCGGCAGGGAAGCCATCGGGTCCTGGAGCTTTGCCATTAGGCATACAAATGATCTCTATTTCTTTGATAGCATACGTAGCTCTAGCTTGAGCTCCTTTGGCTTTTGCTTTAGCTCTTAGCAGTTCCATACTGTGGAGTGAGACGGTGGAGTGAGATTTTCTTGAAATATCTGATCGGGTTTCAGACATTTGAGATTTACTTTCAGCCATCTGAAAAGATGTGGTTCCTATGTTGAAGAATCAATTTGGATGAAGTGCCTGCTTGCACTCTGGCTTAGCCGTTACAATGGCGGAACTCCGTGAGAACAGCTTTCATTATTTTCTTTGCGCTGTGATGCCGTCTTTTCACTGTATAGGCCTCACTAGCTGACCAATACCAGCTATCCAAACAGCTAAACAGAACCAATGCAGAAACTCCACAGACTCAAGGATGACATCTCGCAGAATTCACTGAGAATTTCTTCTTTTATTCTTCCTCTTCTGATTCTGTTTCTCATTCTGCATCTTATTCTGTGAAACTACAACAAGATAAACAAAAGAATACATATAAGTAACATATGAACCAAATCTCTACATACACCGACTGGTAGCTTTAGTTAGCTTAGCAGCTAAAATAACATAACAGCAAACAGTGAACACATTAGGGAGAGAAGGTGAGGTGTCCGAAATATGTCAGTACAGAACTGTGATAAAACCTGAGTTCAAGTTGACGAATGGTTAAAACTCAGCATATCCCCTTATCAGCATTTCCCTTATCAGGAATGGTATGCAGGCCTTAGAGCTCGCTAGTGAAAAGCAACTTTGACAACTTTGACGAGAGACATGCTACATGGGGCCTCAGCTCTGCATCTCCTGGCTGGCTCAGTTTATTACCATAAACGGAGGGGAATGTATTTTGAATATGCTTTGCTCAGGCCATCCCAGAGGGATGTGCGGGTGATACTGTATGGTCAAGGCTTATAAAAAGGGAGTGACTGCATTTGAGGGGGGGTTCTTCTACACTGATTGGGCCAGAAGTATCCCGATTCGGCGCAGGCTCTGTTATTTTGAATAAATCTCACTGTTCAAGAATAACTTATGTCTGCAGAGTCATTTCTTTGATCATTACATCACTGCTACAATTTTGAAGACCCAGAAGAACGTCCACCATCAAGACACTTCAAAGGCATTGGGAACACAAACTCCAATGGCATACTACTCAGAACATATGCTCAGAACCATAGTCTTGTCATTACCAACACACTGTTCCATCAAAAGAACAATCTCAAAACATCATGGATGCATCCTTGCTTTAAAATCTGTCACCTTATCAATTACGTCATTGTCCACATCAAAGATCACCATGAAGTCCTGAACACCAGAGCAATGACCAGTGCAGATGATTGCTGGACAGACCATCGCCTTATTTTCTCCATATTATCTATCTGTCTCATACTCAAGAGAAGGGTGCAGAAAAGGCAAAGCCGGCAAAAGTTTAACATCGAATGGTTAGGTGACACCACCCACTGACAACAACTCCGGACTTCTCTTTGTGCAGATTTGCTCAAAAGTATCCAGCTGATGTTGAACAACACTGGTACATGCTTAACTCCACCATCATAAATTCCTGCACCAGCACCCTTGGTTACAAAACATCAGGACTGATTTGATGAGAATGAGCTAGAAATTCATCAACTCATTGACACCAGTTGGCAAGCTTTTATCATCTGACAGAAGGACATCAACTCCAAAGCTAAAAGAGCAGCCAATGTCAAAGCAAAGGCAGCTGTCCAATATTGAGTTAGGATTTTTAAGAACAAGTGGTGGACAAAGAAGGCTTTGGTATGTATGCAGACTCTGGAGTGATTAAAGGTTTCTTTAATGCCACAAGAGCGGTATATTGCCCCAGCTACTGCTGCCTCTTCGATTGAAAGACAGACAAATGCTGTTAATATAGGCTGTTGACCCCATATGAGCCCATTTGAGAGGACCTTCTATCCTGGAAGAGGTGTAGGATACCATAAGAAAGATAAAAAACAACAATGCTGCTGGAACTGATGGTATCCCAGCAGAAGTCCTGAAAGAAGGTAGGCCAGATTTCCGTAGCCACATCCATGCTTTGCTTTTCAAAATATGGGAATAGGAAAAAATCTCTGCAAAACTTAGGGTTCTTTAATTGTTTCTATTTCCAAGAAGGGAGATGAGGCTGATTGCTGGAACTGCCATGGTGTCTCCTTCCTGTCTACCATTTGGAAAGTTTTTGCCAGGGTTCTGGCCATGTCCACATTGTGAATATGTCAATTCAATTCAATTCAATTCAATTCAGTTTATTTATATAACATCAAGTCACAACAAAAGTCATCTCAGAGCACTGCACAAAAACATTCACATACATTATAAAAGCCAATTACTAAAAAGTGTCTTTCTAAGGAAGCCAGCAGACTGCATTGAATCTTTAGTTCGTTGCAATCTCCCATCCTCAGCAAGTACATTGGCAACAGTGGAAAGGAAAAACTCCCTTATATTAGTAAGAAACCTACAGCAAGACCAAGCTCAGGATTAGTGGCCATCTGCTTTGACCAGCTGGGGTTTGAGAGGACAAGAAAGAGACACAGACAAACAGAATGACTGGTCCAGGTGGAATTTCTACTGGAAGGAAGACAAAGAAAATCATGTTAATGAAAGAAATAATTACAGTAGAGCAAGTAAAGACATCAGCAGAGTGATGAAATGTAGTCAATTTATCTTCCAGAAGTCTAACCCTATAGCAGAAGAACTATAGGATAGCTCAGGAAACCCAAGCCAACCATAACTATAGGATTTATGAAAAAGTCTTAAACCTAGTCTTAAAAGACTGGGTGTCAGTCTCACTGACAGAAACTGGAAGTTGGTTCCATAAGAGACGAGCCTGATAGCTGAAAGCTCTGCCTCCCTCAGAGAAACTCTAGGAACTACAAGTAAACCTGACCATGTATGTATGTATGTATGTATGTATGTATGAATGTACTGTATATATGTCTGTGTGTATGTAATTTGATACCGATGATCTGCTTCCATTCTGGCAGTAAGTAAAAATGTTTACATGCTACTCGAAGGACTTCTCAAGATGGCGACACAAATTCTCATCATACTAGCATAGCTTGCACAGGAGCCAGCCATTCAAGTTTTTCTATAGTTCAATGGTTTAACTTACATTTACACTTGCATTTATATTTTCATCTTATCCCTTTTATACACGACTGATTTGTGTAATTTCTAAGGATGCACAGATACCAATACCAGGATCAGATAGTGGTCTGATATCATCTTACTTGAAATGAAAAAAGTGTTCTGATAACACATTATGTCAACTTGATGTCCACCTCTCAGTTGAGCAGTTAGTGACAAGGGTGGGCTCTTGGATTCAGGATTGACAGACACAGAGCGAAGTTTAAAAGGTTTATTTGGCGAACCCGAACTAGACAGAAGGAATCATTTCCGGGTGGGCACGATCCTCTTGCGGTGTGTGGAATCGGCCAACCGGTGCAGTCAGATCGCTGGTTAGCGGAACAGATACATCAGGGAAGTCCAGAACGGAAGCAGAGGTCAAAACCGGGAAGGCAGAGAACAGCAGACAAATCCAAAACACGAACCCAAAGGCGTAGTCCGGGAAGCAGAAGCGAGGTCGGGAGCCAGGAGTCAGAAACAGCAGAAGTACCAGGCATGGGTCAGGCAAGAGTCGAGGGTCGAGGACAAGGCGAGGGGTCATGAGCGAGGGCTGAGGCAATGGCTTGACGAGAACGCTGGACATCTACTTGCAAAAAGCTTTCAATAATCTGGCACTGGATCTGGGAAACCGGAGTCTATTTGAAGGGCAGAAAACAGGTGAGACACATCATGAATAATTCAAGAGGTGGAGACTGAGGAGGTGTGGCTAGGACAGGCAGACTGTGACAGTTAGGTGTTAGAGTAAGAGCAATCTCAGCTATGCCGAGTTAGTTTTTTTTTTGTTGTTTCTTTTTAAATTGGATATCCTGATCCACAGTTTTTAACAGTTGGTGAAGATAATGTATCATAAAGTTCTTTGCTAACCTCCAATAAACACAACCAGAATTAGAAAAAGCCATGTGGTGGTATTACAAAGTGAACGATGGTGACTGCAATTTATGCTCAACAAAGCTGTTAAGAAGACAGACAAAATCCAGCACTTTCAACACAAGAAGGTTTACAAAACAGCTAAAAAACAAACACAATGCCAAGTTTGAAACATTTGCTAATAGTGGCAGGAAACAGATACAGTCTGTCACTGAGCAGAACGGGATCCTGGGAATATAGGGATCTGAGCATGAGCTTCCCAACAACCTCACCTCTCACCAATGGGTGCTGTTGGAAAAGATTATTGCTGTCTTGCTCTGTTTGAGGAGTTAACATGGAGGGTTGAATTGAAATTTATGTTGATATCAAATTTGGTGGTTATATGAAAGCAGCAGTTAGTTCTAACCCATCCTGTGCTATTAGATTAGATTTGTTTTAAGACAGCAGCAATCTACTTTGGTTTGGATGTGTTTGGACTACATAAAAGTTCTTTAGTCCTGTCAAAATAAACTATTTCTCTAAACTGGAGTCATCCAAACACTTAATTGCAATATCATAAAGATGTACTGTGAAAAATAATTTTTTTTCTAACAGCATTTGAGTCACCTGAGTCATCTGTGTTCAATACATGTGGTATAAACAAATGATCATATAAATGGCATTATCTTTTTATGTACAGCCAATTCAGAAGTACGTATATGTTTTTGGCAGCATAGTGGTTAGAGCTGTCCCCTCACAGCAAGAAAGTTGCAGGTTCAAACCCACCAGGAGCCTTTTTTCTGTGCAGTTTACATGTTCTCCTCAAGCATGTGGGGGAAATACAGACAAACCATCGCTGAAAGCCATGTGTGATTGCAGTTATTGTTGTAGTCCATGTTCCAGGATCCAGTTTTTAACACAAGAAACCAGCACACCCAGTCACTTGCCTATGCCTGCCACCAAATCCACATTGCACCAAACTTCAACCATATCACCACAAGCAGTGGGCCTAAGTGAAGGCAATGTACTTTTCAAGCTGAGTCTAGCCAAATTCAAGAAGCAAGGTTTGACCACATAGTGTTTGCCAGCAAAAAAACAACTCAGATTTCCATTTTAAAGAAAGGAGTCGGTGCTTTTCCTTGTTGTACGGAGTTTAACTCAGCTGAAGGGTGATATGTTCTCCTCTCTCTCTGCTGTTTTTTTTCTAATACTGTTTTGTGTTTTTTATCATGGTAATAAATGGTGACAGTGTCAAGAGACCAGAGACCAAACAAGTTAATATCACAGCAAATCTCCCATGTCATCATATGAATATTTCATTGGCATATACAAACAGCATTACATTGTGGGGTACAAAACACTCCTGACACTTTTTCATAAGGTAATTAGTTGCCATCAGCAATTAAAATTTCTGATTAGGTAAACAATGAGCATGAAATGAGTTTTCAAAAATCTTTGAATGCACAACATATGTGTCTCTGCTGAGATAAAATACAAGAAACTATTTATGCTTTGAAATAATGTAACATTTCCTAATGGATTCTTTTTATTTACCTCTTTTAGTGTTGACCCAAAATATTCTGATATGGAAACAGAAGTAATGATGAAAGAGGAAGCAATCAAGTTCTTTACTTACAATATGCCAGGATGTCTTCACTTACAAAAAGCTCAACTAAATGCAGAGACTAATTATCAACACACTCTCTGCCTACTTAACCACTATCTCCACTACCTCATGTTCATACTGTGATGCATAGGTGAAAATCCCTGGGGGGTTTGGACCCCCCTACTTTGGAAAAATGGAGCTTATCCTCCCCAATAAATCAATTGAGGAAACCATACCTTTATGCAATATAAAAAAAAGAAAGCATATCCACCATTTATATAGGCAAAATTATGCGTTTATGCCTTTCAAAAATTATGTGTCCAATTGCCTCTTGTCACTGCATAACAGGTCTTGAGTGATGACATATTCTGACATTTGGTCTTCTCAGAGGTGCCTTCATTCAAGTTGCAAGAAACCAGAGCTGTTAAGATGTCTTGCAGAAGTTCAGGTGGCAGGATATCATCACTTCAAAGAAAGTTTGCTGATGGTGGCCATGTGTAGAGGCAACATGGGCATTCTTAATTAGCCTTAGAATAAAAGCTGCTTCTTTAAGCCTTTTGATGTCGTATGTTGCAACTTCAAAGGTAAGTTCTACTGCCTAGCCTTTTGGAATTTCTGTGGAGTACACAAGGTCAGATTTGTAGGCTGGTTGCCAAAACTGTATTTGTTGCCTAAAGTGTTTAATCATCTTTGCATTTAGCACAAATGTTTTGTAAGATGGGTTATAGTATTGTGTGGGCTTTTCAAGAAGCATGAACATCCTTTCAGCATTTGATCCATTTATGCTGCTTGTTGAGACATAAACCAAGCTAAAATGGTCAAACTAGACCAGAACACAATAGGAAGGTTAAAGAAGATGAATAGTGTGTTTTGCTGTTACTTGTACAGTACAGTTGTATATGTGGGAAAATGCAACTGTGTCCATGAAAAGATGCCTCATTCACAGAAATCTTAGTTTTTGTTCACTTTGCAGAAAAGTTTTGTGTGCAATATAGACAATGGCAAGCAACTTACAAATAAAATAGTGTAACTTCCTTCTATTTAACACTAAATTCCTCAGATGGTATCACCCTCTCACAACAATCAGCCCTCCTCCTGAACTTCCTTTTTAAACAGTGTCAGTTCTAGGAAGAAAAGAGGACGAGAAAAGAGGGGAAAAAAGCTCTTTAATTCAATGGCAGAACTTTCCACCAATGCTACTTGCTGTTTATTTCTTTATTGGACTGATGTATATGCATGAGGAAGCACTGCATCAACTTCAGTGGCAAAATTACACGTGGAGGACCAAGGTCTGATATGACAGGTCACCCATCACATTTGTATTCATGAGCAGTTAAATGAATGAATTGATGAATAAATGCATAACAAGAATCCACTAAAATGTTGCTTAAATGTCATAGAATGCGTGTTCCAGCAAAGCTTTGTGATTTCAATTTGAGAAAGAAGCAGGCCGATTGGCTGTGAAGCAAACACACAAAACATAACAAAAGTGTGTACTTCCACTTCTCTCATTTGTGACTTCTGCAGGTTGATCAAACTTTGATAGTGTTTGTTCATTGTGTTTGTGTTAACATTTAGTCCTTGTCATAGCAGAGCAGGTTTTCCTTTTTTTTTCTTTCTTTGTAAATCTGTAAAAGCTCTTTGAGAGACTGCCTCCACAACATTTATATGATAAAATAGTTAAAAGTTAGTTAGGCTAGTTGCTCTCAAAGTGACATATCATGTAGATGGTTCAGCAGCAAGAGCAACGTATGCATACTTTGACATGACCGTTTCTGTGTGTCTGTCTGTTACTAAAATATGTCATGAACCACTAGACAGATTTTAATGAAATACTCAAAGTCAATATTGGATGTACATCTGGAACTGATTAACTTTTAGAGTCAATCTACATCAAGATGGCTGCCAAAGCAAATTAATTTTAGAAAGCACAAAATGTCCATAACTCAGTCAATCTTAAAAATATTGACCTACAACTAGTTGTGGTAGCAGCTGAGACCAGCCCCAGATGACACTGCCCCTCAACACATACATATTCTGACCACTAACAGATTGTGCAAGATCTTTGTTACTTCTGCCAAGGAGGTTATGAGGTTATGTTGTTGGTAATGTTCTTGTTTTTTTTGTTTGTTTGTTTTTTGTTGTTGTTTTTTGTCTGTGTTACTCAGATTACTTAAGAACTAATGAATAGATTTTGATGAGTTTTTCAGGAAATGTTGGGGTTGTCACAAGAAACAATTAATAACATTTTTGTGGTGATCCGGGTCTATTTTTTATTGACACTATGGCCTTGGCGGAGGTTTGCTCACAGTACTTTTTGTTTAAAATTTTGTAATTACTATTGGAGTCGACACTGTCTGTTACTAAAATATATATGTTGAACCACTCATCAGATTTTAATAAAAAATTCTGGAAATAATCACTGGATGTATATTTACAACTGTTCAAATTTTTGAGTAAATTCCAATAAAGATAATGCCACAGCCACCTGACCTTAGAAAACACACAAATTGGTATAATTCAGTCAGTTTTACAGATATTGTGCTAAAATTCATTATGATTTCAGTTGAGACTTATTCAAAGCACTTACTCAAAACTTTAGCAATAATGTAGTCAAACTGTCAGGATTTGGGTATCTTTGGGTTTGCTTTTGTATTGGGTTTATTGTTTCATGTTTCTTGAGTTCCATGTGTTTAGTTTATTCTCCAGTGTTTTGTATGTTTTCTTTTTTTGTTCTGCTCCTTGTGTTCCTTGTGCTATCAGTAGTTATGTCAACCTGCCTTACCACCCACACCTCTCCCTTGTTAGTAATCAGTCACCTGTTTCCACTTACTCGTTGCCCTCAGTCTTTAAAACCTGGTCATCTTCCTCACTTACTCACTGGTTCATTGTCACTTTCATATGCTGTCTGGTTTTCATGCTCCCTGTAATTCTGGATTTTGTTGGTTTTTATTGTTTAGTTTTTGTTGCTGCCTCGTCAGCCCCGTGTTTGTTTTTGTAAATAAATTTGCTTTTCTTTTGGAGCTCTCTGAGTCAGTCTGCATCTGCATCCAAACCATCCACCATCCACCTAACCCGACACAAACTTATTTGTCTCTATCAGGTTTGGTTGGAGGACTGGACCCAGACTGACAGGAGGAGCTCCAAAGAGCAAACTAATTTATTTAAGGTAACAAAAATAAAAGGATAACAAAGCAGCAAAACTTACAAATCGCTAACACAGTGGGTCATGAGGACACTCTAAAACAACAGTCACTTTTATGGCCCCTGGGCCTAAACTGGCCAGAGGGTCCAACACTGGTGGCAAACTCCTTATTCAAAATGTCTTTGTCAAAAACGAGAAAAGTGGACTCCGATTGTAAAGTTTTCCAAGAAAAACTGTTCCTTTCTTATTTATTCAGAGGTTATTGGGAAACCTGTATGCTTGGTGAGTTTGCAGCCAGTTTCAGAGCTTGAAGAGTACATACAACTATGAGACTCATTATCACAAAAATACAACAGCTTGCAAGGACAACTGAGAAAGGAGAAGATAAGTTAATTGTATGCAGGTCTAAGGAAACAGCAGTCTGTTTATACCCATAGTTGAGATATCAGTGAAGCAGCAGTGAAAGCTAGCTACCTTATTACTAGTGAGATAGCATCAAAGCCATACTGTGATGGTGAGTTTGTGAAAACATGCATGCTGAAGGCTGCGGAAATCGTGTGTCATGATAGGCGACAAGCTTTTGCCAGTCTTAGGCTGACAAGAAAGAGTGTGGCAGATAAAATTTCAGATATTTTGGCAGCCAAATGAAGCAGTGAAGTCTTCTGACTGCTTCAATATGTACACATTTGTGCAGACCACCATTTATAATATTGATGTTGGTCCGTGATATGAAAGCCCCTGGGTGATGGATCTTAGAGCGAAGCTCCTTAACTGAGTCAACTAAGTTAACAAAAGAAAGATGCTTCAGTGTTTTGTTTGCAAGTGTACTTTTTGCTCTGTCAAATATTTGGTTCGGCATCTTAAGTTCTCTCATGGCTTTTACCCTGATTTGAAATTTAAACTGTTCAAAAGTCTAGGAAATCCATTCAGTGGTGTTAACACAGAGACAAAATTGAAGACACATTTTGTGGAGAAATGGGGGGGTTGTTGAACCTGTTGAGATTGCCCTTGGCATATGGTACGATGCAAGAAGAAATCAAACCTCTTGTACATGTGATCAGGTTCCAGTAAGAGACAAGTTAGTTTACATTCCCATATTAGAGACTTTAACATTTGTTTTTTCCAACAAAGAGATATTTAGCATTTTTTAAACTTGGATGTTTATGTTGGAGTGAAAATTGCACAATACTAATAAAGTGTACCATTTTGATGCAACTGATGTTGCGTTTTTTTGACAGCTTTTACATTTTGATAATTGTGGTTTTCTTTGTTCACAATGGATAATGACTAAGGTGAAGTCTAGTGCTAAATGTTTAGACAATTCTGGCAATTGTTAAAATTGGATTTTTGAATGAAGGATGTCCTTTGTTTCCTCAAGTTGCTGTATACTTGGAACTTATAATGCTGTTTTGACACTTTTAGTGTTACCTGTTTTAAAGCAAATTCTACTTGGACTTTCTGTGGTTGGTTGCTCATTCATGTGCAATTATCTTTAAAGTGAGAGTTAATGTTAAATTGTATCTTTGTAAGAGTCCATATATACAGTAATAAAGAGGGAGCTGTTGGATTTTAAAGCTAGAGTTGTCAGTGTCCTGTGTGTGTGTGTGTGTGTGTGTGTGTGTGT
>JAOXNZ010000064.1:4724640-4734859 GCA_028566095.1 Kryptolebias brasiliensis | reverse complement strand
TGTTTGAATAAATGTGTTAAACTTTAAGGTAACATCTCCTGAAGGTCTTTCCCAACAAACCAACTCGGGGAGGTAAAAGGTAAAATACCTCAACAATTTTGTTTCAAAGTGAGTAAACTGAGCTGTGAGTTTACAGTGAGGCTGGCAAACCCATGACTATTCTTTCTTCTGAGGCAGAGGGACTGTCTCTGCAAATTAAAATGAGTACAAAGTTGAAGTGTGACATCCACGCAACAACAAAGCTTACAAACAGTTACATTTAACAATCACAGAAAACATTAAAGCTGTTATTCAAAACTGAAAACTTTTTACCATTCACCAGAGGTTTGAAAAGCCTTCACTGCCGGGCAAAGAAACGGCCATGTCCTGTGTGATTTGGATCAATAGCGAGCCTCAGTGAACTCCAGTAAGAAGGGTTAAAGAAATGAGGCAGGCCCAGGGCAGGGGTTCAAGCAGACAGAATCCTTGATGTGTGCGTGAGACGGGATGGATGGATGGATGGAGCCCGGGGTAAACAAACCCCAAGGCTAAGCCCAAAGAGTGAGCAGACAATCTCTGACAGGTTTACAGGTTTAGGAGAGAAAAGAAAAGGCACATTTTAAAAAGGTCTATTAGAGGTAGTGGCAAAAAGAGACAGATATTGGCCAAAGAAATGTGGGAGGATGGTTTGGAAGGAAGCGAGAAAACAGGAGGCCAACAGAATGCTAGGAAAGAGATGTGAAAAAGCTGTACTGTATTTCTTTTGTGTTCTCTTGTTTCCTCTGTTTGTTGTGGAAAACAGCTTGGCACTTGGTGTTTGGCTAATGTGTTGATGTAACCTGCTGCTGAAGGCAATAAAGCAGAATGAATGCAAGATAAAGAATAAACTCCAACAGGAAACCTTTCTAAGTGTGCATTAAACAAAAAGAGACCAAAGTTGAAGCAGCTGAAACATTTTATAAAAAAATAACAACAACTGCGAAACAACTGTGAATAATAGTGGGAAAAGATTTACTGTATCCAGTCTAAATATCATGTCTTTTAAAAGCCCTGCTGACATCAATTTATAATTGTTTTCTTATGATCATGATAGAAAGCCAAGCCTGGGTTTTCTGGGTCACCTCTGAGTGTTTTGTTGGAGCAGAGACGGGGGATGTGACTGAAGCTGAATTAGAGGGAAAGTGGAGACTTTGTCATGCAGCTGATGCTCACCTTCTATTCTACTTTCTTAATGGTGTTTCCCTAGAAAAGACAATGGACATTACTGAAGGCAACACATGTCTATAAATAAGAAAAGATGCTCAGAGAGTCATATTGACAGGGAGAAGTAGTGCAGGAGTCCATTAGTCTTGTAAAAAATGAAGACAGGCATTTGCAGAAGCTAAAAACAACACCCAAGCTGAAGAATCAGTCTAATATAAAAAACAATGCATGCAAAGTCAGTGACCTGGACGGAAACACCAGAACTGTTCTTTTCTTAGATGTTGATAATGGATATAAAAACAGCTGAGATGCTATTATCAGATGCCCTTCACATACAGTTACATGGCAAAACTATTCATACTCCTTGAACTTTTCCACATTTTGTCACTTTACAACCACAAAGTTGCAAGTATTTTACTGTGACTTTATGTGATAGACCAACATAAATTACAGAATAATAGTAAAGTGGAAGGAAAACAATATATCGTTTTCAAAATCTTTTACAAATAAAAATTCAAAAAGTGTTTTGTCCATTTGTAACCATCCCCCATTATGCTGATACTACTAACTAACATCCAGTGCAACAAATGACCTTCATTAGTCACCTAATTAGTAAATTTTTCACCTATGTGTAATTTAATTTCATTATAAATTATCAGGTTAGTTGTGTAGGTTGGAACCTAGAATGCAGGAGACACAAGGAGCTCAAAGGAAAACTGATTTATTAACAAAGTAAAATAAAAAGCTGACATGGCAGCAAACAAAGGACTTCCTTCCCAACAAATCACAGGGAACACGAGGAAGTAGACACAAGGAGACCAACCTGGCTTTGGCATGAAACCAACAATGAACCACTGATGAGAAGATGGACAAGACTGAATATAAAGGCAGCTGACGAGGAACTGGAAACAGGTCAGTGATTACAAACAAGGGGCAGGTGCATATGAGAGTGGCAGGCTGACAAGGACGATCACTGAGGGCAAGTGAATAATGACAGAGGACACAGGGAGCAACTACACAAGAACATAATACTAGACTCTAACCAACTCTCTGTTAGAAACATGGTTTACACTGACAAGAGTATGTCAAACAGACTGGTAATTATTATCATGGATTGGACTCACTGAACATCAGTTGCAAAGTACCTTAAATGATTTTAGTGTAAAGTTAATGCTTATGGTCAGAAAATGTGATCCTTGAAAGTTTGAATGAACTCCATCAGTTTTGAAAGGTTAGACACAATTAAACATGACAACAAAATTGTCAGAGTAAGCAACAGTATCCTTTCAGCCATGTATGGAGCTGACGAGACAAGCTAAACATGACGTCTCCAATGCTGGGACAAGACAGCAGGCCAGAGATAATTGAACTGACATCCTGACTGTAGGCAAGTGTCAACCCGGTGTTTGAAGTCAGCTTTGAATATCTCTGATTGCTTGATCCTGAAGTTATTTTCCACATGTATGACAATGGATGACACAGACTGGTACTGATCCAGTAGCTGTGGAATTTTAAAGTTTATGTCCTGTACCCACACACCAGGACAGCAGAGGGCTTTTGCTGCAGGCAGGTTGACATTTTTCACCATGGAAGAGCCCATACCCAAAACAGAAGGAGCCAAACAGTTTGTCCATTTGATCAGCGTTTGATGATGCAAACTGTTGATAATGGACACTTTCTAGGTGTAACTGAGTTGCACCTGCAAGAAACCGTAGTGGCAGATCACATGTAGCCCTGGAATGTCTGCAAACTACAGCTTCAAGTGTCCTGCAGGGCTTGGAGGAAGAGGGCTTTGTCCCCTGCAGCATCTGCTTGGTGTGATTTCTACCTCTCAGGCATAGTGGTGTAGCTGCTGCTCCCAAGGTAAAGGATGTTGTTGTCTGATCAGTAGCAGACAGGGCTGCCACATCATCAAATGGATGTTCTGAGGCCTCGTTTGGCAAAGAGGACAATGAGAGAATGTAAGATGAGGCTTCTCTCCATCTTGAAAAATACTTAGTGCTTTATGACCCCTGTTGGCCACCTCAGACCAGGACAGATGCATCTGTGAGCTAGAATGACACAGTGTAGAGGTGAGGACCTGGGTCCTGGGTCTAGCTCCAATACAAGTTCATTTGGTATCAGACTGGATCAGTGGTGAGGGAAAAAGGGCAAAAGGCTGAGTGTCCTCAGCTAGGCAACAATGCCAGAGTCCAAGATCCAGCAATGGTAGATGTCACTAGTGGAAAAGTAGTAGAGGTGTCCAACTGTGGGAACTGAAGCAATCTGAAAGAGAGTGACAGTACAGGCTGATTCTGAAGGTTGGCTTGAAAATAAGAAATATATGCGGACTGGTTGAGAGCAGTGGACATAAAGTTTTCCAGTAGTTTGTCTTTCTCTTTGGCTCCAGCTGATGAATATTTTTCATCAGCTAGAAGATATATGAATATTTTTCTCAAGCTGCTGTTAAGTCAAACTACAACTGTCACACAAAGTGCTATGTTCTAGATAAACATTCAGTGCAAATTCGTTATAAATAAAAAACTGAAAAGCATGGTCTGCATTTGTATTCAGCCCCCCTCAGTCAATACTTTGTAGAATCATCTTTCACTGCAATTCCAGCTTCAAGTCTTTTGGGGTTTGTCTCTACCAACTTTACACATCTAAAGACTGAAATTCTTGCTTATTCTTTATTGCAAAACAGCTCAAACTTAGTCAGATTGGATGGAGAGCATCTTTGAACAACTTTTCAAGTCTTGCCACAGATTCTAAGTTGTATTTAGGTCTGGACTTTGACTGGGTCATTCTAACACATGAATATGCTTTGATCTAAACCATTCTATTGTAGCTCTGGCTGGACACTTCAGATGTTTTGTCTTGCCGGAAGGTGAACCTCTGCCTCAGACTCCAGTAGTTTTCTTGCAGTGTTGCCCTGTATTTAGCTCCATCCATCTTCAGATCAGCTTCGGTGTCCCTGCTGAAGAAAAGCAGCACCATAGCATGATGCTGCCACCACCATGTTTCACAGTGTGGATGGTGTGTTCAGGGTGATGTGGAGTGTTAGTTTTCCACCACACATAAAATTTTGCATTTAGGCCAAAAAGTTAAATGTTTGTTTTGTCTGAGCAGAGTACACTCTTCCACATGTTTGCTGTGTCACTTACAGGCCTTGTAGCAAACTGCAAACAGGACTTCATATAGCTTTCGTCTTGACACTCTTCGATAAAGGCCAGTTTTGTAAAGTGCACAACTAATAGTTGTAGGTACAGGCCTAAAAAGGCAGCATGGTGAGTAAAGAAAAATAACATGGCTGTCACTAAAAGATAATTACAGAAAATGACAGAAATACAGTATATTCTGGGCCTTTGATAAGAAAAAAAAAGAATGAAACGAACCTCACTGAATTGCAGTTAAAGACCACTGGTCTATCACATAAAATCCCAGTAAATGACAAAATGTGGAAAAGTTTAGCACGTATTAATACTTTTTCAAGGCCCTGTACTAAACACTAAACTCTATATCCAATTGATTTATTTAGAAGGTTTATAAGTTGGAAATAAATTTCTAAAATAAAAAGTATTCTACTTCCCCAGGGCATGCTGTGAGGAAGTTATGTTTGGCAGAAAATACTCTGCAATTCACTCACTGTCGAGGATTGCTTTAAAGGAAGCAACTATTTTTCTTACATAGCTATCATTATAATCAATCATTCAGATCCTCCAACATGCCAAATGAGACGTTCAGCACAGTGATCAGTGCTTTTTGTCAAGAGATACAAAGTATGTGAATACAGTGCTTGATGAGCATTTGGTAATGAAAAAAAAATATATATATATAGAAGGGAAAAAAGGGACGCTATGAAAGCATTTTAGAATGCACACCTACTTTTGATTCTGAGTGCAATCGTCTTCTAATAGAACTTGCCAAAATGTTTTATTGATATCTACAGATTCAAATGGCAAGATTTCATTTTCAACGAAAGTGTACTATAAAGGAGCACTTGTTGGCAGCATTATGCAGCAGCAACAGATGTACCACACTGAACAGCAGGACATACAAGACTCCACACCGTAGAGAAATACAGAAACGTTTAGGGATTGGAGGGATTTTAAACACCGTTGTTCCATCCAAATGCTCACTTTGATGTTCATTTACAGATGATATGAAGCTAAATTTGCAGACATCTGTATTGGTGTTAATTTAAAACAAAATTACCTCTGGGTTTAATCTGTATTTCCTTGATGAATCGTGGATGGATTCTTCCAAGTAAACACATGGACTGCAGATTTGTGAGTGAACATGATGACCAGGTCTTTATAGATTAAACAGTAAAGATAATGACAAATATTCTAGAAATACCTTGATTCTACACATCACAAATAAAAAAAACCCAACATAAATCTGGTTCTTTTTCTTTTTAATAGTACTTGTAAAATGCTAATGCAAAAAAAGGAAATTTCTGAAAAAATGAAATGCCTCAAATTCTTACATCGGTAGGTTTTCTTCTCTAAACCCTATTTAGAATCTGGGATTTCTTTCGTGATCATTTAAGATGACAAAATTCTGACGTTTTGATGTAGAAACTGTAAAAGAGAAAAAAGAATCAGTGGCTCATTGGGGTCACCATGGTAACCATACATTTGTCTCTGTCACTCCCTGACAACACTTTTAATATAAAAAGTAGCATTCCTTGGAGGAATGCAAATTACGCATGCTAAAGTGTCACAAGATCAGTAAGTGCTCAGAGTATGTGTTGTGACTGAATATTTTTAATAAAAATAAATTTATACCAAATAGGTTTTTAACTTTCTCATTCAGTTAAAGACTTTTTTGTTACCATAAAAACATTAATAATGTCTTCATAGAAAGAACTTGAGGTAAGTGGACAATCTGGACTACTATGGAGTTCTCTGGCAGGACTGATGACTGTCTAGCAGAAAGCGAAAAGTAGACAGATAAGAAAGGTTTGTGGGAAGGTGGGGAATTGCTAATTAGTACTGTAACAAACATTACACATTTATTGCAACTAGAAGAACATCTTAAAGCTGGTATTTAAAAATACAAAAATTTGGAGATGAAACTGAGTAAGTTGTAGGGCTCCTGTTGATTGCCAGCTTGTTAGTGTTTGCTAATAGAGAACTGGAAGAAAAGTAAACTTGTTCTGCAAATGATAACAGCCAGTTATCGCTGAACAAATTCCATGCAGGCTTCCTCATTTCAATCTGCTTACTTAGTGTTTGCTTTGTGTAACTTGGCTGAATGCACAATGAATACACATTTGTGTGGCTGAAGTGAAAGGAATCTATTTCCACAGGAACCAGCTGGAACTGACAGATTCTAACAGTCCAGATAACATCTGAACAGTCAATCTCAGTTTCAGTGCAAGCTCCTAAGACATTCTTTGTATTTCTGTGTTTCTACTTTTTATTTTTTTGGCCACCACATCCAGATGCCTACATGAGTAATAGTTGTTTATTTGTAGAGCTAAAGGAAGTGGTTAATTAGGCTGTTAGTCCCTTCCCACAATAAACTGATTAACCGTGTCTGTGCCTTAATGAAATGCTGAAAATTAAAACCTCAGTTTATCAAAGACCAAGTGGTATGTTTACAGTCTGTCTTTTTACAGAATAATTTTATTCTAACAATAAAATCTAAATTGAAGCCTATATCAGTTAAAATGCCTTTATTCTTAAAAAGGTTGAATCTTAGCATTACATCATTACTACATTTTTTTAAACATTAACTATTTAATGTTTATTATTTTAATTAAATATTCATTTCTACCCCTACTTTGGACATTTTCTTAAAATGGTATTTATTTTATATTATAAAAAGATGTCAGTCATATTATTCTAACAAAAATACTGAAATACCCATATTGCACCACTAGGTGGTGAAAACACACATTACAAAACATCACAATGCAGAGAAAAAATAGTTTTAGCTTGACTAAGCATTTGCCCCAAAACAACTAACTGTTGTCTTTATCTTCTCTGCTCTCCATGTTTGATCATTCAGTTATTGCTGCTTAACTTTGTGTTCTCAGTTCTTCTTACAATACAAACTATACCTGTCCCAATGTTTCTGTTAGTCTGTCTCTAACCTGACCCCAGATTTCAAGACAAAGATTTAAAAATGCAGTTTTGATCAAATCAGACATTAAGCTCCTAAAGCAGAATGACAGTTTAACATGTTTGCATGTTAGGTTGTACTTTCTCTGTATTTCATACTAGTAGCATCTATTTCTATAGACCTGAGCTGTCAGGAGTCCGTGACTTGCACACAACTAAGTAGGTATGCATGCCCCAGCAGAGATTATTTAAAATAAAGCTCAAATGCATTGATATTGACTATGTAGCCCCCTACTACTCACATACGATTGTTCAGCCAATCTTACGAGCAACTGCACTGTGAAGTTTGCAGATAACACAGCAGTGAAGGGACTGATATCCATAAATGATGAGTGTTTGTATTAGCAGGAGGTGGAACATCTAGTGGTCTGGTGTGGAAAAAATAATCTATGTAATAATCTGGAGAAGAAGAACCACCTGGACCACTTGCTGTTTGTCTCTTTCCTGTTCTTCTATCCCCCAGCCAGTTCAGACTAATAGCCACCCATTCTGGTTCTGGTTTTGGTTCTGCTGCAGGTTTCTTCCTGTTAAAAGGAGAAGTTGTTCCTTTCCCCTGTCTCCACTGCTCAGGATGGGGGATTGCAACAAAGTAAAGATTTGATGCAATCTGCTGGCTTCTTTAGATAGATAACATTTACCAACTGGCTCTTCATAATGTACTGTATGCAACTACATTATAATTGGATTGATTTGACAGTAAATACTTCCGCCAAAGAGGTTATGTTTTCAATAGAGTTGGTTGGTTTGTTTGTCCGTTCGTCTGTCTGTTAGCAAGATTACCTAAGACCTAATGAACAATTATTAATTAAATTTTCAGGAAATGTTGGGGTTGTCACAACAAATGAGTGATTAAATTCTGGTGATGATCCGGATCACAATCTGGATCCTACATATTTTTAATGACCGTATGGCCTTGGCAGAGGTTTGGACTTGGATTTGAATCCGACTTGAATGGACTTATTTTTGTTGTACAACACCCTGAGATGACTTTTGTTGTGAATTGGAGCTATATAAATGAAATTAATTGAATTGAAGGAGCTGGTTGTGGATTTCAGGAAGAGAAGCAACACTCCCTCTCCCCTGTTCATCACTGGAGCAGATGTAGAACTGATTCACAGCTTCAAATATCTTGGGTTTCACATTTCCAGTGGAACATGAAGTCATCCCCTTTCTTTATGACCTTTGACCTAGACTCATCATTTCAGCTGCTGTTTTAGGTAACAGTTTATTCTGTTATGACTGAATTCTTGGTACTGTTTGGATAAGTTGTTCTCTGAGACTTATTAGCAAACATTATTTTTACACTTCCTTCTGAGACTCAAAAAACATGATTTTATGCAGAGATTAAATCTGTTTATTTTCTCTGTCAAGACATTTTAGTGATATGTAAACAGACACTCAGGCACTGACAAGATCAGCAACCTTAAGGTTTGCACAAAAGGAGCTTAACTTGTCCTGCTAAAAGATTCTGAGTGTCTGACCATGCTTTGACATCTTATTTTGATCACAACTGGAGAGAGACCTCGGCTTCACTTGCTGTTTTTGCAGTTTACTGTTGTCTTTGTCTCTGTGTGCTGGTCCCTCTCGTCTCATTGTTAATTTGGTTACCTGAGTTTACGTGTTTTCTAGCTTTATTTGTAAAGTCCTGTAAAATAAAAGTAAAAAAGAAAGAGCCTAACAAACATTAAGAAGGACCATTTGCAACTTTAAGAGATAAGTCCAGAATCACTCCAGATGTGCATCAACCACTGGTCTGAAGCTGTCTAGCAGCTGACAGCAGCTGACAGCTTCAGACCTTCCTCAACTCCATCACCTTAAACATCCTGGGTGACCTTCTGGACAAGCTGTTGACCTCAGCTGATCCTCAGTTGACTCTTGGATTTCTGCCATCCTTGCACAGACCTATTCAGTAACATTCAACCAGCACAGCATTGTGTCCATGGAAGGATTACCCTAATCCAGCTGTACCACAGTAAATCTAAGTTATCTGGTAATGAGAAATGCAATGTTGGTCTGGATATGAACTTTAGGCTGATGCAAGTCGATAAGCAAATATTTCACTTCTGATCTGATATTTCTAGATTAATCTGACAATCTGGCAAAATTAATACTGTTCTTTTTTGACCCAAATTCTAAAATTAAAATACTTGTGATAGCCTAAGCTGTCCAAATGTTTGCACATGTAACACCTAAACTTAGATCCTAATTCCAAACACCCTGTTCAAAAGAGTCTTACATTTTAGATTAACTTATAATCAAAGTTCAAACTTGCTTGCAAGAGTTTTTTTTTAATTAAATCATTAAGTGAATATACCTGTTTAAATCAGGTTCATATAATTCAGAGTAATTACATACTATTTAATTACTCAAAATATTATTCCCAAACAGTCAGTGTTACCTTTTACTTTTGTTGTGTTGATTTTATTATTTGTTCATTTTATTTTGATTTATTTTAAATTTGCAATAAAATCTTAAAAGGGAAATTTGGTTTCTTTGACTGGTAACATGTTACGATGAAATTTTGCTGTAATGAATGAATTCAGCTCTCGGCTGTTGAGATCAGATAAACTATAAGGGTGAATAAATTAAGTAATCTAAATATTGTTCATCCATAAATCTGATCTGGTGCTCCCTTTTAATGATAGCTTAGAACAGTAGTAAGTAAATTTCACCTTTCTTCTCTCTTCTTTCTACACCAGTGACTTGATATTCTTTACCTAATCCAACATCAATAAAATTGTCCACCTACTCCTATATTTCCTAAGGAGGCTGAGGCAAGTCAGCCTCAAAACCATTACTAGCAGCTTTTTACAGATGTGTGGTGGAGAGCACCCTTATCTTCACCATCACTACTGTGGTCGCAGCAATAAATGAATTTCCAGGCACTGTTATATGAAATCACTCAAGCAGGTTTATTTATATAATGT
>JAOXNZ010000064.1:4647893-4658081 GCA_028566095.1 Kryptolebias brasiliensis | reverse complement strand
AGAGCATTCAATATAATACAGACATAACATTTAAAAACATAATGATAACTTCATTGAATCTGTCCATTCCTCTGTCACCAGCCTTTTACCCTCGCTAGGGTCCCCGAGGGGGCATTGGAGTTCGCCCAACCAGTTCATGTGTTTTGTGGACTTGGAGAAGGCATTCGACCGTGTTCTTCAAGGTACCCCATGGGGTGTACTCCTTGAGTATGGGATCGGGGTCTGTTATTCAGCGTCTATACAAACAGTGCAAGAGTCTAGTTCCCATTGCCGGCAGTAAATTGGATCTCTTCAGGGGGAGAGATGGACTTCACCAAAGCTGCCCGTTGTCACCGATTCTGTTCATGACTTTTATGAGCAGAATTTCAAGGTGCAGCCAGGGGATGGAAGGGGTCCGGTTTGGTGTATTTGCAGATGATGTGGTCCTGCTGGCGTCATTGTGCCATGATCTCCAGCTCTCATTGGGATCAGCACCTCCAAATCTGAGGCCATGGTGCTCAGTTGGAACATGGTGGGCTGCTCTTTCTGAGGTGGGAATGAGGTTCTGCCTCAAGTGGAGAAGTTTAAGTATCTTGCAGTCTTGTTCACAGGAGAGAGAATAATAGAGCATGAGATCAACAGACAGTACAGCTTCCGCAGTATTGCCTACTCTGTACTGGTCCATTGTGGTGAAGAGGGAGCTGAGCTGTAAAGAAAAGTCTCTGTTTACTGGTCAGTCTATGTTCCTACCCTCATCTATGGTCATGACCTTTAGGTAGTGAATGAAAGAACAAGATAGCAGATACAGGCGTTCAAAATTAGGCTCTTTCTTAGAGATAGGGTGAGAAGTTCAGTTATCTGGGAGGGACTCAGAGTAGAGTTGCTGCTCCTCCACATCGAGAGGAGCCAGTTGAGGTTGTTTGGGCATCTGGTAAAGATGCCCCATGGACGCCTCCCTAGGGAGGTGTTCCTGGCGTATCAGGGGATCATGTGTTTCTTCTTCTTTTTTCTTCTTTTTCTTTCAGCTGTTCTTTTTTCAGGGGTTGCCACAGCGAATCATCCTCCTCCATCTAACTCTGTCTTCTGTGTCCTCTGTTCTCTCGCCAACTACCTCCATGTCCTTTCTAACTGCATCCATATATCTCCCTTTTGGCCTTCCTCTCTGTCTCTTTCCTGGCAGCTGCATCTCTAACATCCTTCTACCAATATACCCACTGTCCCTCCTCTTAACATGTCCAAACCATCTCAGTCTGACTAAGAGGGAATCATGTCTTTATTATACAAAACAGGTGACAAATGTGATCTGAATAATTATAGACAATTAATGTTAATGGATACTGATTATAACATTTTAGCAAAAATAAAAATGAACAGACTCAATAATTTCCTTGACCTCATTATAGAGAATGAACAATTATGTAGCATGTAGTTTAACAGAATTATTTTACAGTAATAGTACAGATTTTTATATTTTAGATAAAAAATAAGGTTTTGATTATTTGTCACATGAATATTTATTGGCAGTTCAAAGAGATATAGTTTTCCTGATGATTTTATTAAAATGATCCAGTTAATATATGTCAAATCTTCAGTCCAGGTGAATGGTGTATTGGGCAACAAAAACAGATTAGTCGCTTTCGCTTAGATCAAAATGAGATGAATGTGTTCAAACACCAACTTACCCAATATGAACTGGCATCAGGAGCCAAACTAAACCAAGATTATTTTTTTTTACAAAAACAAACAGCAATGTGCTAAACTTATATGGGAAAAACAAACCGTGAAGTCACAAAAAGATCTATTATGTATAAAAGTAAAAAAGATGGAGGATTAGGAGCTCCAGATCTGAGCATCCGGTTGTGAACCCCTTTTATCAAAAATGTTTTGAATGCTTTATGCAGAAATGCTTAATGGGTTGGAGTCAGTAGATGTAAATTAAAAAGCAGAGTAAGCTCTGGAGTCCTATATTATAAAATTTGTTATGCAGATATTAAACAAAAATTCAACCATTTGAATATTAACTGGATCAGTACTAGTACTAAAGAAATGAATAAAGTAATCAATGAAAACATAAATGGAGGTCTCTTTGAATATAAATTTGCAAATCCTGTAGATCATAGGCTCGGACAAATTAATCTCTGAAGATCCTTGATACACTGTGCAGTTGATTTCTGTGAAGAGACTCCCTGTCAGAAAGGTAGTTCAGTAAAGCTGTTTTGTCAAAACTAAGAAATGTTCGATGAGTCAATGTTAAGATGAAATACTTCAGCACCTTCTACTTGACTGTTACAGGACTGTGGAGATGGGAGACAAAATAGTATTTATAGTTTGAAATAAATTTAACAACTGTTTATTATGGGCTTTCACAGACTGAAAGAGACCTTTGTCCTGGTTGATAATGTGTGTCATAAACTCACACATCTGGTTGTTTTATTTTAGATGCATATAGTTGTTTGTTTTGATGGCTCATCAGGTGTGTATGTATTGTGATGATTTTGTTTTTATTGCAGAGTATATAAATGTGTATGATTTTTGAATAAAGTATTGCACTAAAAAAAAGAAAAAGCTGGGGACCAACAGAGAATGTGGATTGACTCACCATTATCCCCAGGGTTACTGATAGGCTCTGCCTTTTAAATGCTACACACAGAAGGCAATGAAACGTCCTCATCTCCCACAATAAATACATTTTTTAGCATCTATATGCCATTGGTGTTCTTCTGGATTTAGCTGAGTCCTACCAATCTGCTTGGGTTCAGGCTTGGAAATCTTTGACAATAGCAGAGAAGGAGGAACAACTGTTGGAGAATGAGTGACAGATGCTAAAGTAATAGACTCACAGGATTTGTAGTTTCTTTCTCAATTTCGCTCTCACAACTGATCATCTAAATGGCCAAACTTGTAATTAATCTAGACTCTTTGCCTCTCATGTTGCTAATTGATCTTTTAATTGTTCTGTAGGAGTTTGTAAAACAGCTCTTTGGAGCCTTACTATTCCATTTAGTTTCTACAGCTAATATATGAAAATCTATGAAGACCTCAGCGACAGATCGAGATCCCTGTCTTAAATCTTGGAGTCAGTGAGAAGCATCTTCCTCTCAAACACTTTCTGAAAATTTGTGAGAAAATCTGAAAAGGATAGGTGTTCAATGGGGTTTCAAAGTAGGTAAGCCTCAGACCATCATGGGGCTCTGCCTCTTAAAGCAACAACCAGGCATGGCATCTTTGAGTAGTTGAAATGAAACTACATTTATATATATACATGGGTGTAACCAATACTGTTAGCTCCTCTTTATCTTACAGAAAAATGCTTTAAGACACCTATGGCCAACAGTTCATTTTGCCTTGCTTATGGTGTAGTCACACAATGACAAGATGAGGTAAGCAAACTGCCAGTCGTAACGGCTGCTCTCTTTCACTCTGCATGGGTCACAGCTAAACACATATAGAGTAAATAACTTTATTAACAGACAAATGAAATAAAACAAAGCATCCCTCTTCCCTTTTGATTATTCATTAATCACATGAGAAAACACATACTAAGATTTCCAGAGTAAATGCAAACAATTATACTCAAAAGTAGATGTAGGGAGAATCAACCAAACTACACTCAGAAGAGTTTAAAGTAAGGCATCATAAACACATCATAAGAAAAAAAACCTGCTGTTTTTGCGAGACATAGGCATAGGTCATTCTATTTTGCCAGGTCATGAGAGAGGTTTTATCCAGTTATTCAGCTACACTCTTGAGTGCATCTCTAGTAAAATTTGAAAACCTTTGTTGATTAAAATAAATGTAGTTGATCCAATCAACATTTTTTATTTGTCTCTATGACAGGGCCAATAATGGTGACAATGAAAGCAAAGCATGCAGCTGCTGAGTTTCTGGCTTTAAACATGGTTTAAAGCCCTCGGGGGCTTTCTATGGCATCAGTATACACTTTCTAGACAAAACTCGCCAGTGACGGTTCTGTGGCACATTTCACTTTGTGGCCAGTAGGGGTGGGGAGTTCAGTGAACATCCAAACAGATTTTGCAAGGTCACATGTGCACAATGCTCATTCCAGTTGAAGTATATTTCTTTGTCTGTTCACCCCACAAATCCAAAACATGTCTGGCACAGAAGTGAAAGCAGATAGTGGATTGACAAGAGGCACAAGTCAAGAACCAATCTGTAAAATCATAAACAAACAATCTAGAAGCTAGGCAAAAATAAGAATGTGCCCAAAGCACATAACAGCTGTGTTAAATAACCACCTTTTTCAGTGACAGGCGTGGGCACTTGGTTTTAGCTGTTCCCCATAACAGCTGATTACCTCATGCATATAAGGTTGAGCTGCACAAGAAGTCTTTGCTGAAACGTTGAATGCCTCTGGCATCAACCCACGGCTCTAGATTCACTCCTTGAGATTTAGATTAAGTTATCTGAAACTAACCTTTGCTCTTCGTGTCTCCGTCATTAAGTGTTTTTCTCCAGTTGCTGAAGTCAAGCCACTCGAGTGTCTGGATCAAGTTATCTCCATACCTGCAAGTGACAAGCTCTGATCATCCTGGCTCGACATTTCATGCTGTTCCGACCTGTCACTCTCCAACGAACACTCACCTTTATGGAACCATCACCACAGCCTGGACTGGAATCCTCCCCTCCTCTTGAAACTGTTCAACAAGACGGAACCATTAAGAACTCAATTCTGTTTGTCAAAACAATCAATCTGAAAAATTTTAACTCACCGGGTCATCTTCCTACAAAGCCATGTCGATCCTCCCTGATGAATCCTGTAAATAAATCACTTACCTTTTACTTACCCGAGTTCTCGTTTCTGTCTGTTATCTGTACACTAAGTTCTGGTTAATAATGGTCTTCAAAGATGACACACAGATATCAAACTCTATTCTTGCCTGATTAGAGAGACAAAGGGGAAACCCACTGTTGGATTGGGGATTCAATCGGCACTCCCTCTCCCTTAAGAGGGCAACCACCTACAATTAAAATCCCCAGTAACCTGCATGACCTCCCCCTCTTCCCTGAGAATACAATATCAAGATGCAGTGTTTAATTCTTCATCAGTGACACTAAGATTCACTTAGCACACCACTTGATGCCCAGCAATGCTGGACCTATTCCAGCATTTCACTTGTTGTCTAGTAGATGACACTGATCTTCAGTCAACTGTCACTTATGGTCTGGGCATTACTTGTGAGTACAATCTGTCACCTAATGCTGTTATCAGAGGTGTGGTCATTCTGATAATTGTAAAGGTTTAAAGAGAAGGGTATGTATTCTTGTGCCTCTCTCTGCAATCTTAATGGCTGTGTGTGAATAATACCTGAAATGCTCACCAATGCTTCCTCCTAAACTCCTTCACAGTTACCCAGCCTTCAGGTTGGATTTTGTGTAGTGGCTCACTGGCAGGTATTGGAAGTGTTTGTTTTACTTGAAAGGAAACTTGAGAAAGAAAAGAATGCATGGTTTTGCATTAGTTCAAAATTTAAGCTTTGAACAATGTGCTGCTGTCAGCATGTTTGGCAAAAAAGACTCCAACCCATTTGCACCACGTTAGCCATTACTAGGCAATACCTTTTACCCTCAGCTGGTGTTAGTTCAATAAAATTCATTATCACATGATCAAATGGGCCCTCTGGTTGAGCATGGGCTTCAGGTTATTGTTTTATTGCACCCCCTGGATTGTTAGTAACATAGATCATACATGCATTACAGTATTTTTCTGCATATGTGGAAAAGCCCTTTAGTAAACCAATGAGTGGTCATGGTGGTCAGCTTTGTCCCTTTTGACACGTGGTCTTTGCAGTAAATAAGTCTAGAATAGTGTGGAAAAAAATGTTTTGGTAGACAAGGTTTAAGGTCAGGACCTCTCAGACCTCACTCTCATCAATAAATGCTCCTGCTTTTGACCAAATTTGATGTAGCAACAGATTACATATCAGAGAGTGAGTAATTGGTGTCTACAGGAAGTGAAACCATCTGTGGTGTAAAAAAAAAAACAAGCAAAACTTGCTGCGGCCTTGGCAGCAGAATCAGCTGCTGCATTATCGGTAGAAATTGGGTCAGAGGAACCTCTGTGTACAAAACAATGACAAACAGCTTTAGCAGAAAACAACAAGATGGCAGACAAAAATGCATTTTTCAGAAGCACATTTTAAACTTTTAAATCAGCAGGTGTACCTGCTGATGTCAATATTCGTCTTTGTTTTCACAGAGCACCAAAGTCATGGACCACACCAAAGGCATATCTGGAATCTGTAAAAAATAGTCACAGATTTGCCCTCAGCCAATCTGCATGCTTCAGTGAGTCCAATGATTTCTGCAGCTTGAACAGAAAGATAAAAAGGAAGAGAACCTTAAAGAATAATATTACGAGAAGTGCAAATAGCAAAATTAACTCTACTTTTTCTAGTGTTTATGTCTCTAGAGGCTGGGCCACATAGAAAGAAAATCAGGTCTGGTTTAGAAAGAGGTGTGTTAGAAAGGTCAGGTCTCAGTGTGCAGATCTGTTGCACAGCAGCAGCACAATGATGTTCGTTCCGCTCTTGAGAAAGGGAAATTTGAGGTCATGTAGCACTTCACTGTGATGTTGGGCATGTCCAAGAGGATGGTGGAATATCTAAGCCACCTAGCAATCAAAAGATGTGAAGTTTTCTGTTCAAGAAGAAGTTGAGAAACAGCATGGGGAACCAACAGTCAAATCAGAAAAGCCTACAATGTGTTTTGAGGCTAATGTTGCTTTCTCTGCTCCAGCCACTGCCCGCAGACAGGTGGAAAGTCCAGCTGCAACAGGGTCAAGTTTGGCAGAAAAATAGACAACTGATCTGAGTGCAAGTTTCATGTCTACAAAGGTGACTGCATCTGCATCTGATATCCACACCAATGAGTCATTAGCCTTCAGACCAGTTCTTTTTATCATTTCGTGTAGTGGTTTATCCAAAAGAGCATAATTTGGTAAACATGCACCAGTAAGAACACATGCCCAGGAATGACAGCATTTGTTTTTTTGTAATAGGTTTAGGGAAATAACGACCTAAAAACATAACCTCAGTTTGGATAAATTCCAATTTTAAAAGACTAACCTTGTGAACTTCTGCTGCCAAGTGTTGCAAAAGTGCAATTTTGTCTTGCTCACATTGGTCTCTAGTGGGGCTGCAAATAAGGAGATCAAGGAGGAGCCTGTAATGATTTGGAGGGAGTCCAGAGAGGACTTCAGAAACTGATTATCAATGCAACCATTGATAAATATATGCAAGTAAAAAGTGTAACCCTTTTCATTAGGTTCAAAGCAAACCAACAGTAGCTATCTGGATGAATTGGAATAGAAAAAAAGCATAAGAAAAGTCAACCACAAAAATGTATTTTGCATTTGAAAGTACCTGAGACAAAATAGTGTAAGGATTTGGGACATTGGAGCTTCTGGGCTGTATAGCACAATTGACAGTTGGTAATCAGTCCCACATCATACTTGTGTTGAGCCCAGAGAGTGGAAGGGACACGTTAAAGTGAAGGGGTGGCAGCTGTTGCTTCTGCAGTAAGCAAAGAGGGAGTGAAATCTGGTGTGTCAGAAAAAAGCTCTACCGTAACAAGACAGGTTTTCTGAGCTATCTCTTTGTTTATGGTGCACAGGCTTAGACTGCTGGAGGACATACTGACCACATTTTTTTGCTGATGTCTTTGCTCTCTCTAGTGTCCAGGTTTGTATTTGTACTTGTTTCTATCATTAACACGTTTTTTTATTTTTTTATTTCTTCAGAAACTGCACTCAGACTAATTCGTCTTTGTTTGTGTATCTTTCCTATCCTCTCAAACCTCAGGTGGTCGACGCAGATGGTTGCCCATTTTGAGTCTGGTTCTACTGAAAGATTCTTCCTGTTAAAAGGGAGGCGTTTCCTCTAATGACAATGCTCTTGCTCAGAATGGGGGATTGTGACAAAGTGAATACTCAACAATCTACTGGCTTCTTCAGATAACTGTTACTAATTGGCATTTTATAATGTATTGTATGTGATTGTTTTTGTACAGTGCCCTGAGATGACATTTGTTGTTTATAATAAAGAAACAGGTGGCACAGCAGCGTAGTGGTTAGAGCTGTCGCCTCCCAGCAAGAAGGTTGCAGGATTGAATCCCGGCCTGGGGTCTTTCTGGGTGGAGTTTGCATGTTCTCCCTGTGCACACGTTGGTTTACTCCAGGTACTCCGGTTTGCTCCCAGAGACCAAAAAGGTTAGGTTAATTGGTAACTCTTAAAAAAAAATTGAGAGTGTGAATGGTTGTTTTGTCTCGTTTGTCTCTATGTGACCTGTCCAGGGTGTCCCCCACCTCTCGCACAGTGACTGCTGGAGATAGGCACCGGCTTCCCGCGACCCGGAATGGAGAAGCGGGTAAAGAAGCGGGTAAAGAAAATGGATGGATGGATAATAAAGAAACAGAATCAAATTAAATACCCTGGCACATCTGTGTGGGTTGTTGGAGGAAAAGTCAAACAACATTCAACTCTCTTTTGGCCTTTTTGAATGCTGTTGCATCACCCAACCTGAACGCTTTGTCCCTGGCTTTCAGTAGAGATCTGACCTCTGTGTTCAGGCAGGGTTTCTGGTTGGGGTAGATGATGATAGTCTTTGTTTTGTTTTTGCAAAGGCTGGTAAGCAGGGACGATCATGATGGATATGTGGTCAAAGACATCAAGGTCTATGTGTTCCTTGTATGTTGTGTAGACACAGTCTAGTGTATTATTTCCCCTTGTCAGTAATGGTGACACATACACTATATTGCTAAAGGTATTTTCCCATCTCCCTTCACATGCATATGAACATCCCATTTTCAATCCATAGGGTTTAACATGATGTTGGTCCACTTCTTGCAGCTATAACAGCTTCAGCTCTTCAAGGGATGGCTTTCCACAAGGTTTAGGAGTGTGTTTATGGGAATTTTTTACCATTCTTCTAGAAGCCCATTTGTGAGATCAGATACTGATGTTGGATGAAAAGGTTTGACTCGCAGTCTCTGCATTAATTCACCACAAAGGTGTTCTATCGGGTTGAGGTCAGGACTCTGTGCAGGCCAGTCAATTTCTTCCACATAAAACTCAATCATCCATGACTTTATGAACCTTACTTTGTGCACTGGTGAGAAGTCATGTTGGAACAGGAAGGGGCCATCCCCAAACTGTTCCCACAAAATTGGGAGCATGAAATTGTCAAAAATGTCTTGACGCTAAGCATTAAGAGTTCCTTTCAATGGAACTAAGTGGACAAGACCAACTCCTGAAAAACAACCCCACACCATAACCCCCCCTTCACACTAGCGGGATAAATCAGAGCTGGGCTCAGGGCAGGGCAAATGACCAGGCCCTTTATACCCAAATAATAAAGCTCATGATAACATAATTTTACAACATACACATGTCCACAACAGCGGGGCTTACAAGCTTCGGTGCCACGAAGAGCGACTTTGTCATTTTGAAGTCTATCAAAGGGACATGAAGTATAACAAACCAAGAGAACAAAAAAAACGTTAGGCTACATGATCGCTAATGATAAAACAACACAAATTCAAAGCAGTTCAGCACCACGGATAGTGATCAGATCATTGACACCCACTTTATCTATTTCAACTCAGAGCTTGTATCACCAGGTCTGGCTCTACCCTGGAGCAGATAACAACAGCTGAGTCCCTGACATCACCGCTATACCACCGAGAGAGAAAAAAGGGGATATAAGCTGGGCGACTGGGATACTATACAATTTACAATCACCAACAGTCTACAACCAACTAACTAATAGTGACAGAATTGCTACCTGTAATTAACTCGGCTCCCTGGCTGTGCTGGCAGTTTTGATGGGCCTGAATCGCTGCCAACAAAAAAGTTGGGTTCATCTCAAGGACAACGAACAAAATATATGTTACAGTTTTTGTAACTTGGCTTTTCCCTGCTTTCCTTCCTTTTTTCCTTTTTTTTTCACTTTGCCACTCCACTTTTATGCTTATATGAAGTGCCACTCATGTTAACTTAGTCTGTAAAAATGCTCCACCTAGTTTGCAATCAGTTGCCAAGTGACTGATGATGATGTTTGTGGACGATTGGTGACGAGTTTTACCTAAAATACACTTGGAAACAATATTGGCGAGCCACTTGTAAATTTGCGTGTCATAAAGTTAAATGTAAGAGTGAAAATAAAGCCAGTCATGCAGCACAACATTTTATT
>JAOXNZ010000064.1:4542031-4554899 GCA_028566095.1 Kryptolebias brasiliensis | reverse complement strand
GGGGGCGTTGAATGCATCAAGGGGCTTGGACCCCGATGATAACTGCTTGCAGTTCTAGTTTTATTTGTGTTTCATTTAAATTTAGACATGAAAATGGAAGTTTACATGCTCTGAAAATACATTAAAAAAGTCTCTGAATAAAGCTAAATGAGTATGTATGAGTAAGAAGTTGTGCAAAAAGTTAAAGGTCAGTTTACAAGTTTAAGGTATACTACAGTGTTAAAAAGTCACAATAACAAAAGCCCTACATTTTTCTGTCATACTGTTCCAATGGTGTATTCACCTGAAAATGAGATAACAGAAACAGAGCTATTTTTTGTTTACGTCTTTACTGAAGATGTCACTCTGAGCCACCTATCAGTTGAAAATGGTAGCTGAGGAGAAAATCCCCTTAAACTCTTATTTATGCTCATTAAAAAACAACCTTGTCAGTTTGTTGTGCATTTTATTAGGAGGATAAACCAGTCAGACATGACTTATTTACCAGAGGAGAAACACCTGTCCCTCTTTTCAAGTTAATACTGTTTTGAAACAAACTTTTTCAACACGCTACAAGAGTTAGCATGTTAGCAGATGAAATATATACTGTCTACTGCAGGTTAGCTATAGAGGCTAACAACCAGCTAATTAATTAATTTACATCAGCTTGTCAGGACCGCAAAATTAATTAGCTAAGAACAGAACAGCAGAGAAGAAGTAATTAGCTGTAATTAGCACAATAACTTTAGAACTAGAAAGTTCCTGGAGAAACTTTGAAGGGGCCTGCATGACTTTGTGTGTTAATACTGAATGAGGACAACTCCAAAAGCTGATCAGTTGAAGACAGGCATCATAAAGGGCTGATCCTTGACACATGAGGTGAAGTTTGACCTTCCTATGGTATACGGTTGTGGAGTTAGAGCACATGGGCTCTTGTGACCTTGACTTTTGACCTTGTGACTTTGAAATCCCTAGCACTGATCCCTGACCCATGAGGGTTCTAGGTGTGACATTTGACCTTCTTACGTTACACAGTTGCCGCGTTAAGAGTACGCACAAATTTTGGTCTGAATTTTTTACCCAGCTAGCTTTGGCGGCCATCTTGATTATTTTACTTAGCATTCAGTATGAGAAGGGGTTCTGTCTCAGCTAATACCATATCAAATTTCAGCTTCATATGTCTAAAAATGACTGAAGTAAAGGTGAAAGAAACTTAACAGTCAGTGAACATCAAATTAACTAAAATAAGTGGCAGCCATTTTGTTTTTTGTAAGCTCTGATCAAATCAACTGAAACATGTGACAGCCTATTTGTTTTTGTAAGCTCTGTTATATTAACAAATGTTTTTTATGCCTACTCTGCCTGGTAACAACCTCAGCCAATCAGAAGCCAGATGTATCCTGCCCTTTTGTGTGTGGCAAACTGCAGCTTCATCTGTGTGTTTAAGGAGCACAAAATGGCAAAAATGGCATTAGCATGGAATGAGTAGCATTAGCAGGGATGACTTAGCAAAAAGCAGGGCTAATTTAGCAAAGCCTTAATGTTGAACAAGAGTTGAAAATACACACACTAAAACCCACACAGGCTCTGCGTGATGTCACACCTGAACGTTTTAAATTCTATCACCATAGCAATGCAGCACGACAGAAGGGACAGACCCTAAATTTTCAACTTTTTTAAACTGAGATTTAAAAAAAAACTATACAAGATATCAAATAGCTAACTCATTCAGTGATACTTGAATGTCTTATGATTTCTTTAAACTTTGAACAGCATTTCTAGGTGGAAGTATGCTGTGGTAGTTAGCTTTCAAACAACAGTAAGAACTTGACAGTTTTTACAGAGTTCCAATGTAGTTCAATGAGAAAGAAACTGCAGAAAAAGGCAGAAGTACATGCCGAACAAACAGTTGCTGTACAAAAACTATAAGGCATATTGAAAACAATCTTGTACCATGAGTGGAAGGAGAGATTGGTTTTCATTACTTTAAAATTTCACATTTCTACAGTGCTTTATGTCAGAGATATGATGAGTTAAAAAAATCTCTCACACGATGATCAGAATAAAATATGTGGGACAAAAATGAATGGAATACAAGATCTGAAGGGGTCACTCCGCTTTCTGGGGCTACTTGAGACAAAACTATAAGGCCTACACAAAAAGTAGAAACATTGCCTGAAAGAAGACACAAATGCCTACGTTTTGATATATAATTTGTGTATGTATCATAAAAGATGTACAATGAAATGTTGCTTTGCAAGGTAATGAACTGCTTCCATGCATTGCAGGGCAGGCCCCAATAAAGAGTCCAGTTCAGAGGTGCAGAATAATAGGTGCCTCCATGCATTGCATGGCAGGCCCCAATTATAAATAAATTGATCTGGTGTGATAGTTTATTTTGGTCTGCCACTTGTGTGTGAAACTGACAAGAAAGAAAGTGCGTTAAAAACCTTATTTCTTAACCTTCCTGAAGCCCTCAAAAGAGAGAGAGAGACAAAGACAGGTAGAGAAACTCTTATAACTTCAGGTCAATTTGACCCAAAGGCCACGGGAGGGTTAAAGGGAAACATACTTCATTTCTAAGGTAGACAACATAACAGCTGGTCAACCATAAAACAGTTTCTTAAAAAAGGAAACTTCAGCACATATTTATGAGAAGAACTGCCTACAGTGTCATTAAACAAGCTGCTCATGGTGAATTACATCCATAATATCCTCTACAATCTATATTTAAAAAAAAAATCACTGTTTTAAAAATAAACTCAATAATTGTGATTTAATAAAAATTTTGCCTAGATCCTAAATATCATTATAAATCAAAAAATGTTATGAATCAAAAAGCTGATCACATATTAGTTTAAAATTTGTTCTGAGTGACTGTCAACATGTTCACTTATGTTCTGTCAGTCTCCTCATTCATATTTGTGCATTCAAAATCAAAATTACTATAAATAATGTGATAATATTTAGGTAGAAGTTGAAAAAGTATTTGCATTTCTGTTTTTACATAAAGACAAATAAATCAAGTTTTAAATTTTTTTTGTAATATCATAGTACTGTGAATTTTTGTTTCAGGTTATCTATCATACCATCAGAATCTCATACCAACCCATGCCTAAAAACAACACAACCAAACAGTTGGAGAGACACTTTTTGTCTGAATGGTGTAAAAGTGTCCTGACCAATCCACTAGCACAAACACAACAAATCCATTGTGCTCTGGGGAGGAGACGCTGGCAGCTGAGATTTCCCACCACTTGCTTCCATAATTGCTTTGTCCATCCAAGATGTCAGTGGATCTGATAGGAGATGTCTTGTCACGACTTCCTTACTTCTACATGGCAGACAAATTGGGTCTGTGTGTTGGATTTGGGCTCTATCTGGCTTCTGTCGGCCTGACAGTTTCTTGTCATTCTGTACTGCACTCCAGATTCTTCCATTAAGCTCGTACTACATAGCCTGTGTTTGTGTTTTCAGCCAGTTTTCAGTTAGAGCAGAAGGGACTTGTGAGCTACTGAAGTGCATCTGTCAGATACTTAGCAGCAGTCAACCTGGGCTCACTGCTTCTGCTCCAGCCATACGGTTTGTGCCACCCCTGACCCTTTGTTTCCAAATCAGCAGTTAGCCTACAGCGCAGATCATTATGGCTCCACTTGGGATAACTGTCTGCAACTGGATCTCCAGGGGCATCATTAGGGGTGGCGCATCAGTTAAAGCCCTAAGACAGCAAAGTGTTTGCAGACCAGAAACTATGTCAGTCACTAAAAACTACCAGGCTAATGTTATATTTTGAAGAACTTGCCTTTGACCTCCTTCTCTGGCAGCTGTCAGACTTGTGTGTTTGTAGTTTCCTGACTTCTTCATCTCCACAGATGGAGTGAAGCCAATCAACAGCAGAACTTGGCTAGACAGAGCTCAGCTGTGCTTCAAATCAAATAAACTTGGTCCTACTGGTAGGTGCTAATGAGTTTTAATACAGTTTTTCTGTACAGTGTTACAATATCTCTATATGTAGAAAAAAAAACCTCAACATAAACGATCTGTGTTTGTGCTGATAAAGTACTCACACTGGAAGTAGAGCTCCTCATCTCCCTCCTGATCAGCTTTGCTGTAGCCACAGTGTCTGGGTGGGGGAAAGGAAAAGAAAGTGGCAGAATCAACAAATTGTGTGACAGAAATAAAGCCCTAAATTGCAAGAATTTTAATGTGGCAGTAAATGCTGTGAGAGATAAATCTCTTTGCAACCCCAGCTGAGCAGCAGGAGCTGAAAAGCAAACAATTTTGACTGGTTAAAGTCACTCAGGAAGCTAATCATGTAACATATCACACAATAGTGCACAGTACAAGGCTGTTCAACATGTCCTACAACATTAACTGTAATCTGAAACAAGAGATCTGATGCACATTGTGGAGGAAGCCATCATACCGGGAAGTGAAATATACCAAGAACAATAAACACGCACTTTCTGTAGGATAATGCTCATCTGTTTGTGTGTAAGTGTCTCCAACTGTTGGTACTATATACTGCTTTAATTACTCTGAACCTAGTATTTGTTGTTATTTTCGATGTATTTAAAGTTGAAATAAATAGAAGGTACATTTGCATTAGAGTTTGGACTAATCCAATCTAATATCAGTATTGGCCTTAGTATTGATCTCCTGTCAAATTCAGAATAGAATTTTAAATCTTTTAACATCAACGCTCTCAACAACCAAACTATCTTATATTAAAGATCTTATTGTTCCACATTTTCACAACAGAGCACTTCACTCTCAGACTTGTGGATCCTAGAATTTTTAAAAGTAGAATGGGATGCAGATTTTGTTAGTTGTCAGGCTCCTCTCTTGTGGAACCAACTTCCAATTTCTGTCCATGAGGCTGGCACTCTATCTACTTTTAAGACCATCCTTTTTGATAAATCCTATAGTTAAGGTTGCCTTGGTTTTCTGAGCTATCTCTTAATTGTGCTGTTATAGGCTTAAACTGCTGGAGGACAAACTAACCACATTTCTTCACTCTGCTGCTGTCTTTACTCGCTCTACTCTCCATGTTTGCATTTGCAATTATTGCCGTCATTACCATGTGCTTTTCTTTGTTTCTCTTTAGATAGAAACTACACTCGGACCACTTTCTGTTTGTTTGTGTCTCTTTCCTTTCTTATTGACTTGACTGGCTCCTCCAGCCAATCAAGTTTCTTCCTGTTTAAAAGGAGTGGTTCTTTTTCACTGTCGTCAACATGCTGCTCAGGATAGGGGATTGCGCCAAAGGGAAGATTTGACACAATCTGTTAATTTCCTTAAATAGATACCCTTTCTACTAATTTGCATTTCATAATGTACTGTATGTGCTTATATTGTAATATAGGTGGATTGAATCAGACTCAAATGGAGTTGTTATTCTTGGTGTATACTGCCTTGAGACAACTTTTGTTGTGATTTAGTGCTAAATGAATAAAATCAATTAAATTAAATAGAATTGGCCTCCAATACTGATGTCATTTTTGGACTGGATATTGACCCAAAGTCCCAAATCAGTCCACCAATCCAAACTCTATGATCCGATATAATTGCAGTCTATATTTTTGGCTGATTTTATAACTGAAGTTTAAGCATACAGCTAAATTGTTGTTACACATTTAGATAATAATAATAATGATAATAACATTTTGTAAGGCAGCTGTGGATGAGTGGTTAGAGCAGCTGTCCTCCAACAAGAGAGTTCGATTCCACGACTGTGCCCAGGGACACATGTTGAAGTGTCCCTGGGCATAATACTGAACCCCTCATTACCTCTGATGAGTGCCATCGGTGTATGAATGTGATCTAAAGCACTGATTAGACTCTACAGAATGATTTATTCAGATTAGCTTTGTAAAAATGTAGTAGAGTGCTGTATGAATATGAGCATGGCTGGGTGAATGAGGGCACAGATTGTGTTGTAAAGCCCTTTGAGTGGCCTGATTGGTTAGAAAGGTACTATATAAGTACAGTCCATTTGCCATTTAATAAACAATATTCTGTAGTTTAATTTGTATACATAGATGCCAGATTTCTTAAAGTCATCTTTAGACAAACAGGTGGAGCCTGCCCGCTGCACAGTGTACAGTCTGTTAGTTCAGAATGTCCTTCCTAAAAGGTAGTTTAGTGTTGACATAAAAAAGCAAGACAACAACTTGTAATGTGTGTAATTTAGAGACATGAAAGCTGGAATGGATTGTTACAGTTGAGGACTAAACACTGGCTGCTTACAGAGGAAGAACAAGGAGCTTCAGCAGAACAAAAAAAGCTAAACATGATTAAAGTTTCACTTTTTCATCCTTATATACTTAACTTTTAACTGTCATGGAACATGTTGGATTTGGAAATGGTGGCAGCCTGTCTGATAGATGGTGAATGTAGCCTACCTTCGCTTAAGCTTCCCCAAACACACATAGAGACTGCTGTTACACTTAGCAATGCTAACTGTGCTAATCACGCTTACACATTTTTGTGTGTGATCTGTCTTTGTAAATCTTATAATTGCCTTGCTAAGTGTTAATCTGAGATTAACCTCCTTTTTTTATTATGAAATCTTACCGGGGTTTTTTTGTGTTGTTTTTTTTTTGGTTCTTCTTCCATTCTTCCTGTCATAGTTTAGCAGTTTAGTTCTTTTAAATGTCCACATGCTAGGGTATTTAGGCTCCAAACTATTTATACAGATGTTTTGTTGGTTTAAAGACATACATTCAGTCTTAAAACTGCAAAAGGGTTAGATACTACACAGATTTATTTTAAATGATCTACTTCTCAGATAAAAATTGACTTTCCAGCACAAGAGAACATTCAGCCGGTGCTATAATTAAGCATCTTAAGATGACTGAAAAACAAGAAATCCTGCAACAAACAGTATGACTCTCAAAGTATCCTGATCTCAATCTCTAAGGGTCTGTCAAGATCACTAGAAGAGATATGGTGACAAACAAAATCCACATAAAAACAACAGAGACATCAAAATGATTTAACCACTAACCTGCTAAGAAACTTCATAATCTGATAAAGAATGTAAATTTAATTTCTTCACCAGAACCTGCTGAGTTTTTTTAAGTTAAATGAATCCATCATGAAAAGTTTAGCTGACAGTAGCTTCATGCAGTGGATGATGACGATGAACTGAGTTGTTTGTGATAAAGAAAAAAAATGAGCACCAGATTTAATTCAGCCCTCTCACTCCCACACACTCTCAAAACACTCCTTTTCCACTCTCACACACTCCTCTCAAGGCCCTCTTGTACACTCGTCTCACACTCCTCTCACACACTTTCACTCCCCTTTCACACACTCCTCTCACACAATCATACACACTACTCTCACTCCTCTCACACACTCCTCTCTCACACTCCTCTCACATACTCCTCTCACACACTCCTCTCACACAGTCCTTTCACACACTCCTCTCACACACTACTCTCACTCACTCCTCTTACACAATCATACACACTACTCTCACTCCTCTCACACACTCCTCTCACTCCTTTCACACACTCCTCTCACTCCTTTCACATACTCCTCTCACACAATCATACACACTCCTCTCACACACTACTCTCACTCCTTTCACATACTCCTCTCACACAATCATACACACTCCTCACACACTACTCTCACTCACTCCTCTTACACAGTCATTCACACTACTCTCACTCCTCTCACACACTCCTCTCACTCCTTTCACATACTCCTCTCACACAATCTTACACACTCCTCTCAAACACTCCTCTCACTCCTTTCACATACTTCTCTCACACAGTCTTACACACTCCTTTCACACACTTTTGTCACATAGGAATGCAGGGCTAAAGCTTTCTCTCTGTGGAGTCCCTGTCTCATAATGGCTCTGCAAAAACAGCTTAAAACTTTGCTTGTGGAGGTGGTGTATGAGAGGGTTCAGATTGATGGTGCATCACAAGCCATTAGCACAGCATGCTACAAGATGATTGGTGCACGTGTGTGCATGTGCGACAACTCCACAGACGCGGAGGCCTGTGAGTGACAGAAAGGCTAATTGACAAGCGCAAACTCACAGGAGAGGAGAGTCAATGGGGCCCGCGAGAGCGTACCTTCTCCCAATGATGAAGCCGAACACCATGAACACCAGAATGATGGTTCCCGCCACGGCCACCACTGCTATGATGATGACAGGATTCTGCTCGCTGGAGACGATCGCAGCTGATGAGACAAACACACATTCGCACACAAACACAAAGGAGACAGAAGCTCAGTGTGAATTTAACAACACTGAAAACTGCATTCTGCAGGACAGACAGTAATTAAGTCCCAATGAGCAGCATGGAGATTGATAACTCCCTCCCCACCCCCACATGCTCCCCCAAAGAGAGAGGAGGAGAGGTGTTTTTCTATTTTAGTCGTCCTTATACACACGGCTCTACTGTTTCAGAAAGTGGGTTTAATAGTCCCAGACGGCGACGGCAATGCCCTTCATCTCAAACAAAGGCACATTCAGGCTGAATTGTTTCCCAGTCAGAGCTCTGAGAGAGCTTGGACTGTTTGAGTTGACAAACTGCTGATTGCTTGAAAGAACAGCTTGAAGCAGCTTCGTATCCATTCAATCTAAGTGCCGGATGAGAGAGAAGTTCATGCATTTTAAATCAAGTGTATCTGCGCTGTATAAATACAGAAAAATACTGACAGAAGATAGAAAGAGGCTGAAAACTATGTGTGTTTTTTTTTTCAGCAGAAACTGCTGGAACAAAGAAGGAGACTTGTCTGTATCACAGACTGAGGTTTCCATGTTGAGAAGCTTAATGCAGGTCAAAGACATTTTCACTGGACTCCAGGCTTTGAAACATTTTACCCTCCATGTAGTACAATTTTTACAGTTTATGTTAACAATAATGTCAGTTCAACATTTCTGTGTTTTATGCAGAAATGTTAAATGTAAGGTGTGCAGGAGGGTCTAAACCAAAAAGACATGAATGTATAGGTGATGTAAGGGGTTCAACTTTAATAAAAATGAATTAAAATGGCAGGTGCAACTTTCTAAAAAAGGTATGTTTTACACATTTTGAACAAAACAGGATGAAAATGGTTCCAATCTTTTACAAATATCAACATGGATTATTGGAGCAATTTACTTTGAGAAATTTAGATTCAGAAATGAATATTAATCATAAAAAATAGGTTATAAAAAGGTATAAAAGAAAGTAAAATCTGGAAATGCTTTTCTGTTTCCAGACTGTCTTCTTGTTTATTCACACCTATTTACTCCTAGAAAATGCTAAAAACAAACTCCATACATTTTAAAACTTTTTAAGTCCCATACACACAGGAATACTGTCTTTCTAAAAGGATTCTTTTACTCGTAAACACAACACTGTTTTGAGAAATGCTTGCATCCACAAGGAAACACAGAAAATGACCCAGACACTGCACTATCTTTGCCAGGCCTGTATGCGGCGCTGTAACACTTGAAAATACACTAAATACAGGAAGGAGGACAAGGAAGAAAAAATTCAAACTGTAAACACAGGAAGAAAAAGAGGAGGATGGCGAATACAAGAGCAAAAAAACTAATCCTATTTATGGACTGAGGACAAGTGGAATTTCTACTTTGTGTCACATTAAACTACTATTGACTGGGACTTGTTTCAGTCAAAACCTGCGGACATAATTAACGATTTCAGGTGGAGCATCCAGAGGAATAGATGATGATGACATTTAAAGATTTTCTCACTCTGGAACCTGGTTTAGAAAAGTACCGTTCAGTGGCTCCTAAAACACTGTTTATATGTGGACGCAAGCTGAAAGATAAGAAGCATTTGTATGTTTACAAAATGTTACTCTTACGTGGACGTGGCCAAAGACTGTCATTGGCAAGAAAGTTTGAGTTACATCTGTCCCTTTGGGAGAATTTTGAAAATTAGACCAATACACAAAATCTGGATTACTCTTCATTAGTGTCTGCAAAGGTGCATAGTCCTTTGGTGAATCTAGATTGGAGAGTTTAGCTGCACTGTAGAAAAAAAGGGTTAAAATGGTTACAGCCTAAGTTTCCTGTCTTAAAAGGCTCAGATTAATATCAGACACTGCTATCGATTTAAAAGTGAATGACTTCCTGCTTTGGTGGGATTAACCATTATAAATACTTTTTTTATGAAACTATAAAAGTTCACAGAAAACTTTAAAAGAGCTAATGTCATGTGTCATTTACTGAAAATCTTATTCTAATCTTTAGCAGACATTTTTCTATGAATCTCACAACAGTCACAGATGGAGAGAAAAGCTAATGTAACTGATTAGATTTAAATGACTTTATTCTCATGACAGTAGAAAAGCTTGTCCTTGTGCTTAGTGATTTTTCTGTAACATGTTGTCAGCATAAAGTCAAAGCAATTTGTGTTTGCCTTGCTTCATAGCAAATAATTTCCCCAGGCTATTACTCTCCAAGGTGGGAACATTACAGGGTTGTGTGCACATCTAAGCTGAGTTGGGAATCTTGAGATCCAGAATGATTTGCAGACATAACATCCACTATCACATCCAGACATCTATTAACAGTTGCTTAAATATGCCTATCTCTTGCAGAATTAGGGTCACAAAGTAAATTAAAGCTGCAAGCAGCCTCGTACGACAGCTCAGCGCCGCTCCGACCTTGTCACTTCCTGTTTTGTGGCGAAGGATTGGCGAAGACTTCCCATAGGGTTTGATACACATCATGTGTGGTTATCAGGAGTTAGTGGATACAGTTTCAATCTTATATCATAGACAGGGTGAGGAAGGGGCAGTCACCCAATAATCATCAGTACTTTCTCTGAGTGGGCGGGGCTTCAGTGATATCATTAATGTACCATACCAATGTGTGCAACAGTGCTCCTTGATGATGCACACAAAATCTGGTGCAGATTGGATGATGTATCAGAGAGATACAACTGTTGGAATAATCTGAGTCAAATTCCAATATAATACTATTGGCCTCTTTAAAGGTCAAAAAAGGTCAATCATATTCAGTTTGGTGCAAATCAAATGATGCATGTGTGATTTACAGCCAACCGTATGCAAACGGCGAGGGATTGGAATTCGCCATTCTGCCACGCTCACATTATCCAGGCACCAGCCAGTGTTGAGAGGACTCATCATCATGTCATTCTATGTCACTTGACACAGGTTTCAACCTATATGAATCAAAGAGTAAAAGTAAGACATCCAGCAGAAGGAAAAAAACCTGTTGGAAGGGGGCGGGGCTAAGGTGATGTCACATATTGACCACGTGAATGTGATGAGTGGTGGTCTGTAATGACACAAAGAAAGTCTGATGCAGATGTGACCTTGTATGTGGAAGTTATTACAACTTGATGTTTCATGGCGAATGGTCAGATTTTGAGGCTTGGCCACGCCCACATGCTTTGATGTAGGCAAAAGAATTTGATAACTATTGACCTTCAATGCATCAAGATTGAGCTGAGTGATTCTGAAGCCTGCATCTCAAAAGCTGTAGGAGGAGTTTGATCAGATACCACGTGTGTAAAACAGACAAAATGGTGGCTTTGATCCAAAATGGCAGACTTCCTGTTAGATTTGGACCATGGCTGCAAGAGACTTTTTTGTAAGCCCTGAGAAGATACACATGTGTATAGAGTTTCATAATTCTCAGTCAAAGCATGGCTTGGGGCTGATTTTTTTAAATGTTCTAGGGAGCAATGTAGAGGAATTAGGCCACTCCCACCATAGATTGTTGTAGATTCCTGTTGAGGGTTGCATTTGGATCGATCATAGTGAGTTTGGTGCAACTCGGCTCGAATCTGTGAAATTTAGAGCCAAACATTTGGCAACGGCGTGACATCTGACTTTGCCACGCCACCATGACCACGCCCTCCACCAAAACCTGTCAATGCTGGAGGACAAGTTACACCAACATGTCTTCTGTCACTGGAGACACGTTCATGTTGATTAGGTCAAAGGGGTCAGATATGGATCGTTCAAAGTAAAACATTACACTTCCTGTTGTCAGGGGGCGTGGCTTAAGTGATGTCATTATTTGACACGTAAGTATTGTAGGGGATCGGATGTGGATCAATCACTGAAGGTTTGGTGTCTCAGTGAGTTTTTGTGTAGGAGATATTACAGTTTTGTGTTTCATGGTGGACTTCCTGTTTGTTGTAGAGCATGGTTGCAAGAGAGTTTTCTGTAGGTCCTGGGGAGTTCTACAAGTGTAGCAAATTTCATGATTCTACCACAAAGTAAGGTCATTGCGGAGGGTATTTTGAAAGCTGCCGGGTGGCGCTGTTGAGCAGTTTCTGTTGCGATTTTTGTGATAACCTGAAAATACATAATTTTCACGCAGGCCGGATGTGTATGCCAAGTTTGGTGAGTTTTCATACATGTTTAGGCCTCAAAAAAGCCAATTCATTTGACGGAAGCATAATAAAAAAAGAAAAATAAACACTATGATAACAACAGGCCTTCAAGCAGCGCTTAGCTGCTCGGGCCTAATTATTGTGTGGATGCTGACTAAGCATTCACACAATTGTTTTCCTGTTCATAATTTCTTTTGTACAATTTTACAAATTACACCTGCATACCGTGTGCTATTTTAACCAATCATATATCAAAACATTCAGCTTAATCTGGAATACTGCTATGAGTTTTGGTTTTTGTAACCTTTATAGTTCAAAATAATAAGCTTTATTTTAAATCAAATTCCCTCTGGAAATACATTGAGTTTTTTTTTATTTCCTTCAAGAACATTGTTCTTTTTGAAATCTGCTTCAGATTACTTTAGATTACATCTATTTTTGTCTTTTTGGGCTACTTTTAGTCTTTTGCTACTGTTATACAACGTGTTTTGTTAATTTCAGCTACCGTTTAGCTTGTTTTAAATTAAAAAAACTCAGCT
>JAOXNZ010000064.1:4526187-4537728 GCA_028566095.1 Kryptolebias brasiliensis | reverse complement strand
TGGATGGATGGATGGATGGATGGATGGATGGATAGATGGATGGATGGATGGATGGATGGATGGATGGATGGATGGATTACTCAGAGCTGGAAACACGAAACATATGAGAATTAAAACTATACATATATGCCATGTTTGAATCTGAACCAGAGTAAGTCTAAACCAGATACCTTAGCTATGCTTCTGAAGAGGGTCTGGGATGTTTAAAGTCTAATATAAAGAAACAGAGTTGTTTTGTCAGCTTAGGAAGGGTTATAAAAAAAAGGTTTCAATCAGACTGTTCTGCGTTCTATGTTTAATGTGTCAGATGGGGACAGGATGTCTGTTTCTAGGTCACTCCTTTCAAAACCAACCAATAAGAGTTCAAGATTCTTAATTCCTATTGGGATAAAGAAAAAGTTCTTATTTTGAGAGTTTTCCAGGTTTAACCATGAGGAAGAGGACTGAAGGGTCTTGTAGCTTGAATTGAGTTGAGAGTGAGTTTGGGCCAGTATTTCACTGATCATGCGACTACATGTACTTCTTTTACCTTGCAACTAACTTTCAGCTCCTTTTAGCTTTTGTTTTGCTCCTTTTAGCTTATCTTCTTTTGTTTTACCTTTACTAATTCAATTTCAGCTTTTTCAGTAAACTCCAGCAAGGTCACTTAGTGCTCAGCATTCACATTGCATTTTCTTAATAAAATGCAAATTCTCTATTTGCTATGTTGACATAATTTAAGGCAAAGATCTTGTGAAATCTGTATGAACTCAGTATATATGTTGAGGATCATTCTCAGCTACTAACTCACCAATTTAGGTTAATGTCTGATAAAAATTTACTGAGTTTTAGCCATTTTGTATTGGCTAATGTGGATTAGTTGTGGCAGCCATCTTGAACTGGATTGACTCAAAAAGTTAATCAGTTTTAGATGTACAGTATATGAACTGATCACTTCCTGAAGGTTTTATTAAAACTCATCCAGTGGTTCATAAGATATTTTGCTAACAAACAAACAGGTAAAAAAAAACATAATTCCCATTTTGCTTTCAGTGATGGGTGACAAACAGCATGTTTGTTTTGTAACATAGCACAATGTATCTGAGTCCTGATGAAAAATTGACAAACACACATCTCTTTTTCAAAGAACTGACCTTATAAAAGTCATTGAGCTGAAAAACTCCCACCCTCACATTAACCCTGCAGGCAATTTTTCTGTTTAACAGAAAACCCATGCCCATGACCCATGCTCGCAGATAAAAAAAAAGGTTGGAATAGATTCCATAAAAAGAAGAAAACATTTTCATGAAGTTGTGTCAACGTCTCTGCCTATAAAAAAAAAAAGCAGGAATGTTTCAGCAAAAGAATGATTTTGTGATTTCACAGTTTTCTTTACCTGTCTGAAACTTAAATAGCATGTATAGTTGAGTGACTGCTGAGTTGTTTTTTTGTTTATAGTTTTTTTTTCCCGTACATCTTTTGCAGTCTAACTACTTCTGCATACTTTGTGCATTTTTAACCATTCGTATATCAGCTTAATGTTTAGCTCAGTCAGGAATAGCCACTGTTACCACTGTTGCGCCTTTGTGCATCATGCAAGGTAGTAACACAGCGACATGTGAAAAGGTAAGCTGGCTTTGCAGCTTGATATGATGTAGTGTTGACATCTGGTCTGTGTGAATGCCCGGCCACAAGATTTAAAAACCTAACCAACAATAAACAGACTTTTTACTGAGGAGAAGATTGATAATGACGCACAGCAACTTTACATTTAGTAAAATAAATGTTAAACATAAAGCAGATTGCTAAAGTGAGTTAATTTGTCATATTTTGAAAATAAATATGAGGTAGACTTCTGTCACACATTTAATGTGTAGTCCTCCACGTCAATGCAGCTGAGTTCAGCTTCATGACTCTTTTGAGTCCAAGAAGATGGCTTCATTTCTGAAAGCTCACGTCTCTGTGGAACGTGGTGGCTTGATGAGGGATTTGTGAATGGTCAGAGGCAACTTAAAGACAGACTGATCTTTGCAACCATTTCACACAACTGTTTTGTGAAAGTGTCTTAAGTTGGGTCAAGTAGCTCCAAATACTACCAGTTTATATTTTTCTTACTGTTTTAAAAAAATAGGTAATGTATTTCCACTAATATGTAAGTTACTTAAAAAACTGAAACATTTTGTGGCAACTTCTGGTTGACCCATGTTTTATAACCTAAAAACCTTTTGGCTTTTGTTAATGCCTGCTGCTGAGGGTGAAGCGGCAATAACGTTTTTGTCTATCTTTTCTTTATCTTTTAGCAAAATATTCCATGAATCACTTCATGTATATCTACCACTGATTAACTTTGGCGTCAACGCAATTCAAGATAGCTGCCACAGCTAAGTGACCTTATAAAATACAGAAATGGCTCTAAGTCAGTTTTACAGATACTAAGCTAAGATTTAGTGTGGTAGTAGAGTCAGCCCCAACATATACTCTAAGCATTAACTGAATGTGTGTGATCTGTAAAAAAAAGTTTTCTCATTTACTATTGGAGTCAACTATGCCTGTCTGTTAGCAAAATATCTTATGAACTACTGGAAAGAATTTAGTGAAACTTTCAGAGAGTAATCATTGTATGTACGTCTACAACTTCTCAACATTTGGTGTCAGCCTAATTTAGAATGACCTAAATTGGGTTAGGTGGATGGCTAATCCGCTTTTGCCATCACAAAAAATAGCTATAACTATGTCAGTTTTACAGATATTGAGCTACATTTGGTGTCGTTGTAGTTATTTTCAAGATTTGACCAAAACAGCAACAACTCCATCATTTCGTGATCTTAGTCTAAAACTCTGGCATGAAAGTCAGCTGGCAAAAATGATTCCTTCAAGATATGCTTGCCCTTGTCTTCCATATACGGAATAAAAACATCTGAAATTGTTTCTGCTAAGGACTGTATCTAGATGCCTAAGTTGTATGCATTGTGTACTCTGTAGTTGGTTTTTAAATGTTTTCTTGGTAAAAAGCCCAAATGGAATGTCTCGGTTTGTTAGGGGTGTTGTTGTCGTTTCGAATTTTCCACTTTTCCAGTCAGGCAGAGCTCGACCACAGTGCATGACACAGGAGACTGGTCCATCAGAGTGTGTGTGGAGAGTGTGTGGCCAGCAGAACCGGCACCAGAACTCTCTGCTCCCCTGCCTTTGATTTGCCAGGTTAAATTTGCTCCATTAAACCTGGCTGTAAAAAGCTGATGTGTTCAGACTTGAAACACAGGAAAGCAGCAGGATAATGTGTGTGGAAGGAGAGGAGAGATAACAGTAACACAACGCTAATTCTGGCAGTGCAGCAGCTTAGGCTTGTGTGTGTGTGCTGGTATGTGTGTGGGGGTGGAGAAGAAGGATGACAGCCTGATTAAAATTTTATGAGCACCTCATTCATTATTGCAATTATGAGACAAAGAAGGTACTTGCAGATTTTTGTGAATTCTGCTCACAATAGCATGCAGATGAAATAGAAAAACTGACAAAAGTTGATGTGAAACTGTGATATAAAAAGCAAAAGACTTCAGTAAAACACAAACAAATCTGGTGTGAACTCACCTTTTCGTAGTATTTGATCTCATATTCCGTGATGACACCGTTGGGTTGGTGGGGCTCCTGCCAGGAGAGCTGGATGCTCCGCTGCTGCACCTTCTCTTTGATGACCTCGCTGACCTGGGATGGAGCTGTTTGGAGAAGAACATGTCAATAAGTTGAGGGCAAACCTCTCAGCACACACATGCATAAGGCCAGCCACAAATCATCAACACTCAGTGGATCTTTGTGAGCTGATGAATATTCACACAGAGTCCTCAAAATGTTTACAGCCTGTGGACCAAATTTCAATTACAGAACAAATGTTTTCCCATCCAGTGGAAAAGTGCAACATATAAACTTTGAATGACAATTCACTTCAATTAATTCCAACATTTTCATTGTAACGAGCCGTAGCTTTTCTCTGGGTGGGGGGGGAGTTCACTGGACCTGACACATATACACTAATTATCCCCGGCTCTTTGCATGACTCATTTTAAGTGTCTGTCTGTCTGGATTAGGTGCTACAACACTTAAAATCGCTGAACAGGCGCACATATAATTCTGTTTTAGCTTGATGAAAGGTAAGTGAAGAGAAAAGCCATAACAACCTCCGAGGCAGCTACAGGGGCCACACAGTGACGTCAACATCACTATTGATGTCACCATTATAGATGGCAGTTTGCAGTACAGCATGAGTACAACTTGGTCATGTTGTTACTGTTCTTGAACAAAAATCTATATGGAGCTAACAGATACTTTTGGACAACTTTCTGAATACACAACATTTAGAAGGAAATGTGAACAATGAGACATTAAACTCAAGGAAACTAACAATAACATGGTTATTATTCAAGCCCAATAATACCCCTGGAGTCTCTATACATGGACAACTTGCCTGGCTTTACTGAGTTGGACCTGAGCTACTATTCAGGGGAGGACCTCAGGGATTAGAAGTCCCTTGAGGCTTCCAGTCAGCTGACGCTGGAGAGGTAAACTACATATTTGTTTGAAAGGTCCAAACAGATTTTTTCCTTTTTGTGGGCCACATGAGTCGACCATGTGTGTAGTCCAATTAGGCCTTAGCCTCTTTTACTCTGCTATGAATAAAAATGTAAGAAACAAAATGGCCATCACAAATCCTAAAGTATGATCTTCTAACTTCTCATTAAAGCTATGTGACCTTTAAACTCAAAGGGGTAAAACTTATTTTCACAAGCGACCAAAATTAAAAACTTGAACAAGGGTCAACATTTTTTTTCAATATTGTCTTAAAAACAAAATAAATCTGTTGCGTTTTTCAGATTTATTTTGTCAAAACACAGATGCAGAAAAATGTGTTTGGACCTTTTTGTTAAACTAAAAAAAAACCCACAAAGGTCACTGAACTAACTTAAAACTGACGGAAGTAATAAAAAGAAAAAAATGACTTAAAATCAGTCATTGCTTTTTGAATTATTTTAAAAAACAAACTAATGAAACTAGCCTTGACAAAAAAGATGGTACCCCTCTTAACAAATTGAAACTAATTAGTCCACAGGGACATGTTAAACAAACGTGTGTCCTGTAATCAGCATCACAGGTGTCTTCAATCTTGTAATCAGTCAGTCTGTCTATTTAAAGGGTTAAAAGTAGTCACTGTGCTGTTTGGCATCATGGTATGTCCAACACTAAACATGGAGCACAGGAAGCTAAGGACAGAGTTGTCTCAGGAGCTTTTGCCAAATTTGCTAAAATACATATTGACAAGACACAAAACCTCTGGGGTAATGTCCTTTGAACAGATGAAATGAAGCTTTCGCTTTTGGGCAGGAAGTTATGGGAGGCCAGGTAAGACATAATTCTGAAATACTGTTCATACACACATATAAAAATCGTTCATACACACTAGTGAAATGTTGTCCCCTCACACACACATGTGAAAACCGTTCATTCACACATATGAAAACCGTTCATACACACTAGTGAAATGTTGTCCTCTCACACACACATGTGAAAACTGTTCATACACACATATGAAAAGCGTTCATACACACATATGAAAACCGTTCATACACACATGTGAAAACTGTTCATACACACATATGAAAAGCGTTCATACACACATATGAAAAGCGTTCATACACACATATGAAAAGCGTTCATACACACATATGAAAAGCGTTCATACACACATATGAAAAGCGTTCATACACACATATGAAAACCGTTCATACACACATATGAAAAGCGTTCATACACACATATGAAAACCGTTCATACACACATATGAAAACTCGTCTTGTCTTACCTGGCCTCCCATAGGAAGTCCTATCAGCTCTATGTTAACGAACCCCAAAATGAAGCTTACCAAGGAGGAGGCTCTTGGTTCTATTCAGGCGCTGCTTTGCTGCATCTGACACAGAGTGTCTTGAATTGGTGCAGGATACAGAGAAATCTCAAGACTATTAAAGGCATTCTGGAGCAAAATTTGTTGCTCTTTACCATGTGAACTTGGCACTAAGCGTGCTCCGTTTTAAATAAATGCACAACAAAAACTCTTTCTCTCAGCACGTAGCTGCAGAGGCTACAGGGACAGCTGCTCTCTGTTGTGTTCTGAAGGTTACACAGAATGGATGTATGTTCTGTTTAATTTTGGTTGTTACTTCTAGCCAATGGATGACATTGTTGTGACACCGTACAGAGGATGAGACAGAAGGAGTGAGACTGAACAGAGTTCTGTTATGGCGCCTGTATGATATCACACATGTAATAAAGTTCCAGAGTTTTACTGGGCATCTCCTTCCTTTTCATTTACAACTGCCACAACACTCTCATAACACTGCTTGACTGCTGTGCCACGTGGTCATAGTGCCTGACCCTTGTGTTGTCACAAACCATTTAATGTGTTGGGGACATTTTTACAATTTCATTGGGAAATTTCTTGATCTAAATAAGTAGATGATGAAGTGTTGCCATTAGTCTGCACAGATAAACACAGATCAGCTGATACTCAGATGTAAGCTGAAAGCCTCTATAGTTATAGCTGCTGCGTTAATTAGTGTTCTGTTCTCTTTGTAGAAGACTCACTCACTGCCACTTGGTTCTTGCTGCTCCTCTTTCTACAATAAAAGTTTGGTTTCAGACTGTTTGTAAAGCTGACAGACTTAGCTTGTGTATCACCTGGGACTAGTATTTGTTTTTTTTTCAAGTGAGTGCCAGGACAGTCATACCTTTAACATTTGAAGCCTTTTTTACTCCTTTAGAAATTCTTTCTAACCTTTCTTCTTTCACCACCAAACCCACACATTATAAAAAAGAAAGCCATTTAAGTGTTTAAGAGGTTTTCCTCTTTAAGTCACAAAGAGTTCTAAAGCTCAGCTTTACCTCACGTGCATCCTCCATTACCTTTACAGCACATCATTATCTTTGTTATCCTGGTAATAATCACCATCATACTACAGCACTTTCCTTAAAGACCCCTGTGAGGGAAAAGGGGACAAGCTTTTTGGATTACTGAACCTCACCCTGAGGAGACAGTGCTTTCAAATTGATGCTTACTGCAAATCTGCACTCAGAACAGCTCCAAAATCCTTTCTGTAAACATGCTGTGAAATCTGGATGACTCATACTGCTCTTGGGGCAAAACATATTAATTAAGATATCTTAGCAAGTTCAAAGCGCCACCCTGAGGATGAGTGGAACCTAAAGCTAAAAGCTACCTGTCAGAACCTGTGACTTGAGTTTTCTTCTGTGATCTACAGATCTATCAGTGAAGTGACTGTCAGATGAAAAATAAAGCATTTGAATGAAACGTTTATATCAAGAATGAAGACGTCACAGTGATTATAAAAATTTTGTTGATGCTGTAATTTTGTGCACTTTCAGTTACAATGAAAACCCATTTTACCAACTGGCTTCAATCTAATAATAAAGAGATTTTTTTAAAATAGAACAACCACCAACAACAGAAAGCTCCTTTCCTTGACAAGCAAAAGCTGCTGAAGTGTCTGTGGCACGTTCAGTAACGCAGTTGGAGTGGACGTCAGGAGCGTAATACACTGTGACCCTAGATTGTTTTAAAATGACCTGCTTCTACTGACTGGCTGGATTAAAACCTCATTAGGCCTCATCGGCAGTCCTGACAGTAATGGCTCTGACAGCAGACAACCAGGACCGTGTAAAAACCTGCTGTTGTGACAAATCCTCTAATAATCTCCCCCAAACACAGGAACACTGTGTCCTGGTCTCAGTAAAGAAAGTGTTTCTTTCTAGAGTCCCAACAAGCAGTTAGTGCAGCTTCTCTTTATTTTACTGCCGTCATCCAGAATGAGTCCTGCTCACTAACCTAACTCTGCTTTGGGTCTGTGGTTGCTAAAAGACTGTGTTTTCTGCTTATATGTAGTTTGCTTTCATGCCCTGCAGATATATTTTTACCCTTCATATAAACAGAGAGAGAAAAAAAAGTTTAAATATTTTATTTTTTTTTTTTAACAGAAAATTGTCAAACAGAACAGCAGAAAAACAAACAAGAATTTCCAATGATCTAAACATGTCTCAAACTGGTCTCTCAACTGGGCATCAGACATTATAATAACCACACTTTCTATTTAGTTAACTGCAGTATTACTTTCATTCACAAAATATTTTCATTTCTATCGACAGCTTTTTTTTACCAGACAGAAATGAGATAACTAAGTAAAGATGTATGCAGAAAGACTAAAGCTGTGACAATTGCTAATGACATTTTTGTTAAAAAAAGAAGAGTCAAAAATGTCTGACAGTGGAGAGATTCAATCAGATCAAATGTTGTTGTGTAGAAAAGAGATATAAAAGATATACAATTAAAAATTCATCTCTGAGTAGCAGATGCAATCATCTGATCTATCCTTGGAAAGACCAAAATTAGCTTCTATGATTTCTCCTGTTAAAACTACTGATTGTTTTCATGACAAAACATTTTACCTACAATGGCTGAAACTGCACAGTGTAAACCCAGTTTCATCTAAGGTTAGAGAAAACCCACACATACACAGGGAGAACATGCAAACAGAGGAAGGCTCCAGCCAGGAGTCAAACCGAGGAGCTTCCTGCTGCTCCATCCAGTCACATCTTCATTTTTAAAACCATTTCATTGTCAGATGAAAGGCCTACCATTCCTTGAAGAAAAGCATATCAAACACTATGATTACTTTCTGAGAGTTTCAGTAAAATCTGTTGCAGGGTTTATGAGATATTCTGCTAACAGACAAAACCATAAATGAACACAGATGCGAGCGAAAACATTATCGCTTGCTTTTGTCCTTATACAGTTCCTATGCTCTGAAAAGTGACATTCCAAAATTACCAATTATTATCAAAATCCCCCCCCCCTCCTCAGTGTCTGCACAGCTGAAGGTAGGGATGACCCAGCACCCCCTCCCCCATACTGGGTCCCCATATTTCTACTTAAATCATGGGATCAGTGAACTGTTCTAGCAGAAGCGTTTTCTAAAAATGAAAAAGCTGTAATTTTCTGTTTCTCTGGGCTGTAAATGAAGACCACAGCTGAGTTTTAATTCTGCTCTTTAGGTTCTCCCTGACTTTCCAGCGAGTCACTCAGGCAGAACCACGTGACAGTCTTTAATCACTGACTTGATATCGTGGAGACCAGAAAGAGACTCAGACTTTCAACCTACCGGGGGGTTTAGCACAGCGGAAAATTGTCTAATTGTTATGCTGCTCTGAAAGAGGCTGTTTGGGAAGGCATTCATTCTGCAATATTAGAAAATGTGTTAGTGACCCTGAACACCTTCTCCGTAAAGCTAACTGATCCAGAAGCTGGTTCCTGCCATGATTTGCATTTGAATATTTTATGAATATATTAGGCGTTGCATTTTTAATAGTCTATGCTTTCACTCAGCTAGCTGATTTGAGCTATGAGGCAAAAAGCAGAACAGAGATAGTTCATTATGTAAGCCTCCGTTTTCGCCTCATGAACTGTACGGTCATATAAACTCATATTAATTTACTGCTGTTTTCAAGATGGGCTTGTGTTTCTGAACGCCTACAGCACCATCTGTGTTTAAGCACACTGGTGTTCATTTGGGATTTTTTTTTTTTATTTGAGCAGGCAACGTACTCTGGAGAACATAATCCAAACTGAATCCTTCGTGTTTAAAACAGGAACACAAATAAATGTCAGCACGTCTACCTTAAAGAATAAAAGGACACAAATGGAATGTGTTCAACGGACAATTGCAGATGTTACTGGAAATCACTTTTTTTTTTTTACAAATTAACTTGAAAAAAGAGAATATTATAGTTAATGCTGAGTCAGAAATTACACTGTTCTCTTTTTTAGAATTTGTTCTGTACTATTTTTGCAATCAAACCACTTCCACATACTTGGTGCTATTTCAAACATTCACATATCAAAGCTTGATCAGGAATAGTGAGTTTAAACTTGCTTTTTGTAACTTTCACTTTTAAAACTATTTAACTTTAGTTACAAAAAATTCCCAACAGAAATCAATTAATATTTCTTCAATTTTTTCAAAAAACATTGTTCTCTCTGAAATCTACTCTGTTTTTGTCTTCTTATGCTTCTTTTAGCTACTGTTTTGCTCATTTTAATTTTATGCTACAGTTTTGTTATTTTTGGCTTTTAACTACTGTGTCGTTAATTTTAGCTTTAAGCTACGAGTTTGTTACATTGTCGTAAGATTTTGCTTATTTTAGCTTTTAGCAAAAGAATTTGGTAATTTAAGCTACGTTTCTGTTATCTTTAGATTTTCACTACTGTTTTGCTTATTGAAGCTTCTGTTCTCCTAGTTTGAACTTAAACATTTCTATAACAGTTAATTCTTGAACAAACTTCAACAAAACCATTTGTACTCAGCATTCACTGCATTTTCACATAAAATTAGGTTTTCTAGTTTACTGTTGTTTTCAAGATTTGCTCGTGTTCCTTAACGCCTACAGCACCATCTGTGTTTAAGCTTGCTAGATCACTGGTGTTTACCAAGGAATTTTTTTGAACACGTTCTAAATTTGAGCAGGCGACGTCATCTGGAGAACATAATCCAAGCTAAATCTTTTGTGTTAAGACCAGGCACACAAATAAATGTTGAGCATGTCTACCTTACAAAATAAAAGGACACAGAGGAAATGTGTTCTATGGATAATTGTAAATGTTACGGAGAATGTTTTCTTTCTTTTTTTTTGTTTGGGGTTTTTTAGTGCTGAAAAAGAAAGGACACATGGTTATTATTTTATAAGTTCTCTTTTTTTCAGAATTGCTTGTAAACATTCCTAAGGTTGTCCAGATGGATTTTCTCTTTATATTAAGTATTTGACATAGTCACAGCCATTGTTGTGTTCACTGCACAGCTTCATTCACTGTCACAGCATCAGAACTGTGGATCCACTGAATCTGGTTCTGAGTCATTTTAAAAAAACATGTCTAATAGCCTGTGAACAAAACACTGCTGACAGTTTGTCACTGACTGGGCCGACACTAACAAAGTACCACATAATCAAGATTATTTCAACTCTGTGCCGCAACTTCCACCACAGAGCAGGAAGTGACTGCTGTTAAATGTTGGCAGCTCAGGTGAAAGGAACATTTAAGAAATGATTTTGCTGCTGAGGAATTACATTTCTTTGGAGAGGAACACTAAAAATAAAGTTCATATCTTCAACTCTAGTTTGTTTTAACATGAAGACAGAAGAGACAGTGGCTGAGATCATCACACAGTTCAGTAGCTGTCTTCTTTAGATCTGCTTTCACAAATCTCCACATTCTGGCATAAGGAAACAACAGCTTCAGTTTCCCATGATGCAACAAGCACCAGATTTTAAGAGATGACAAAAATCCTGGTAGAATTCAATTGAATTCAATTCAATTCAATTCTGCCATTTCACAACAAAAGTCATCTCAGAGCACTGAACAAAAAGGTAACAAGTTCAAACCATAAATTCAGTTCAATTCATATAAAATTTAAGGCCAAGCATTCCTTGATGGAATGCATATAAGCCGCACCT
>JAOXNZ010000064.1:4511448-4525477 GCA_028566095.1 Kryptolebias brasiliensis | reverse complement strand
ATTCATTCAGTGATTCATGAGATATTTTTCTAACAAGACAGACAAACGCCCACACACATCCAAACACACATACTAGGAGATAAAGACACTATTGCACCGCCTTCGCCAGCAGGAGATAACAGTATAGTCAGAATCAGTATTTTACAAAAGGAAAATATTTAAATAGTTGCCAAATAGTAAATAGTTGTGAAGGAAGTCATGATTTTGAAGTTCACCCTCTTGCTCATTCACCATGCTCTATAGACATGCCCTCATAATTCTAGACATTCAGAACACACTAGAAGATCACACCACGCCACCAGCACCATGCTACTGCCACAGGTATCACATCTACGTTAGGTTGTTTCCTTGACCTTGTAATGATCATGGTTGTAGCATAGGCATAAGACCAGCATGGCCAGTGCTGCCACAAATTTTCCACGACCAAGATACATTGGAGTGTATAGGTTCTGCATTATGGCTGATTTTTTTTTTATCAATGTAGCGTGGTCAATATCCAGTGTGAGGGGGCTTTAAAAGTGGTATGTCTCTGGGCTGCAACTGTTGTTGACTAGTTGACCAACAACATTTGCAAGGGACTCTCCAAAATGTCTTAAAACCGCCACAGGGTTCTCAATTTCCTCACAAGAGTTGCAGAGGTTCACAATTTTGTCACTGGAATTTTGAACATGTTAAAAAATATATGATAAACTTGTTGTTGGCGTCTCAAACTCAAGAGTTGTAGAGCTGTATTTTTGGCACCTGCACAAGAAATCTTTTCTGAAAGAAAACCTATCCAGGTCTTAAAACCATACTGATGATAAATAATCATTAAAAAACTGGTCCAAATCTGCCCTTTTCTTTTCAAAAGTGTACTCCAGTAGATTAAATTGTAAATATGCAGGTGGTTGCCAAGGTGCAAAAATAAGTTATTTTTAAAGCCTGACCATGCCAAACACAGCTACGTTGCTTGCTGGTTATTTGGTTTCAAACACTCAGAATTCAGTATGACTGCAATGAAAAGTTTCCTCACAATTCTGAGTTACCAACTAGTCCCCAACAGTCATGGGCCAGTGAGCTATTGGCTTACAGTATTTCTTTGCTTAAAGCTGTGTAATCTTGTGTGTAACAGTAGTTCACATCGAGGTTTAAAGTTAGAGATGGGAATCCTTTCAAGGTCATCCAGTCACTAACTCACGAACAAATTACATCTACAATAAGTTGGACGGCTAAATAACTTGTCAAGAAGAAAGAAGTCACTTCTACTTCATCACTAGTTTCTCTGAAGGAAACATTCGTTTTTTGTTTTGATTTTTTTGGGCAGGGATTTACAAATATTTAAAGTCTTGTTAAAACAGGCAAATTCATAGAATTAATGCAATTGTCATAACCCCTTTTTTTCTTTTTTCAGTTGAGGTGCTTTTCTTGACACAACACCTACAGCTCACCCCCCTCCTGAAAAAGAAGAAAAGAGAAACAACTTGGGGTGTCCCCAGTGTCTTCCTGCCACCTTAGTTTATTTTTAAAGGATTATAAAAGGAAAAGACCCTCTCCATGTTGAACCATCACACCAGTGAAACATAGATCCTCAGCTAGCAGGATTAGTAGGATTAGCAGTAAGTAGTCTATGTTTCATTAGATGGGTTTTCAGCTACAGGACTGGTGCTGGACCAGATGGTGAAGGAGTGTGTGTGTGTTAATATTCAAAGAACAACTGAATAATGACAACACAAATTCAAACAGCGCTTTCACTCAGTATCACTTTGTTATTGTCCCCTTAGGTAAATCTTTCCTTTTGCCTAAAATGCACATCCATAGGTAGTACAACCCTTGGGGAAAATGATGGAATCCCCACTCTTAAAAGATGTTCTTTCAATTGTTTATTTTGTTGAAAAATAATAATCGCAGACACGCCACAAAACATTTTTTAAAATTCCAACCTACTGGCTTGTTTTAGATTGGGTAAAGGAAAATTATGGCATCATGAGGAAATAACTCCAACATTACTACCTTGTTGCACCACGTCCAGCTTTTATAAAAGCTTAAATTCTCTGAGGCATGGACCTAACTAATGACAAACAGTCTTGCCTTATGGCAAGATGCTTATCATTTTGAAAAATTAGTTATCACCACCAAATATTTTTTTCAATTGATGAAAAAATAAAAGTATCAAAAATTTAAGTGTAGACCTTGGTATTTATTGAAGATGTACTGACTGCCATCTCTTCTGTGCATTTACCTGACATGACACTTTCATTCAGTCAACCACAGTCCATGGTTGTTTTTCTTTAAACCACTGTCACCTTGTTCTTTTCTGTTTGGGTGTTAATGATAGCTTTTGTTTGACCTTTCTGCATGTAAATCCCATTCTTTTAGGTGATTTTTTACAGTTCGGTCACAGACATTGACTCCAGTTTCTGCCTACTTGTTTCTCATTTGTTTTGTTGTGCATTTTGTGTTTTCAAAACAAATTGCTTTAAGTTTTCCGTCCTGACACTTTGATGTTTTCCTTGGTCTACCAGTACGCTTCCCTTTTACAACCTTCCCCTTTGTTTGTACTTTGTTCAGCTTTTAGACACAGCTGACTGAGAACAGCCAACATCTTTTGAAATATTGTGATAATTTACCTTCTTGAAAAAATTTCATAATCCTCTTCTTTGTTTCAACTGAAATATCTCGTGTTGGAGGCATGATTCATGTCGATCTGCTTTGTGCAACGGCTCTCCAAGGTGTGAGTGCTCTTTTTTAACTGAAGACTAATTAGCAGATTTAACCTGATACAGGTGTTTGTTTCAAAACTGAACATTACAGAGTGATTCCATAATTTCTTACTCAGAATAGATTTTTGTCCATAATTTGTCCTCCACTTACTCTTAAGAATGCAATTGTGACTGACTACAACAATTATATTTCTTTCTATTTTTATTGTTTCTTAATACCAGAAGGTAAGAAATTTGAAAAAAATAAGTTTTGTGGAATGTCTGTGATTTATTTATTAATTTTTTATAGAAAATAAAACAACTGAAGGAACATCCTCCAATGGTGGTAGTTCCATAACTTTTGCCAGGGGTTGTACCTGCTCCTGCAATAAATAAAGAGTACCATCCTTCTTTTCTTTGATGTGCACATTCCAGTTCTTCCCAAAACATCACAACTGATTCCTCTGATTTATTCCTGGTCTACGTCTGAGCAATAACCTTTGAACCACTTTTTAACAATTTCTTGTATCAATTAGGATCCAGCTGTGCGTTTACATATATTTTTTTCATTTGAGATAATAAAAATTTTTTTGTAAAGCCATAAGACACCAAGAGAAACGTAGTTTTTAATAGTCTAATAGAGATTTTGTTCCAATAGAATGTGTGGTTGTTTACGGAGAAGGTTCAGTAAACAGATTTGACAATAATAAAAAACCCTGGATTTGCCAGATGTTAAGAAAATAGTCAAATATGATGTGTTAAGCTGATTCTGGTATGTTGTTGGGTTGCAGAGTCTGACCCAGAAGCTCTTAGGTCCTGCATAGCATTGCACTTCACCTGGTCCCCTTCCACCTCCCTGAAAGGGCTTGTGCTCTTTCTTTGAATGATCCCACTTCATCCATTAGCTGAAAACAATCTAATAAGATCATGACTTCACTGACTTCTTGCTTTTAAGAAGAAATGTAAAATTAAAATCTTCTATAAAAGATTAGAAGCTGCAGTGTGTTTTCCCACACAAAGTTAGCTGGATCATTTCTGGAGTGTTTTTCAAACTTCAGTGGTTCCTGTTCAGGCAGAGCTGATGAAGCACCTCCAAACCAGACAGGCTTGAAAACAGAGTTCTAAAGCCCAGCAGAGGACAGAATACTGGCTGCATAACAATGGTGGTCAAAGTAGGGACACCTTTATTGACCATGCAAGGGGTCAAAGGCGACTCAGTTTGAAAACAATTAGCTGGGCCTGATCTGAAGGTGGCCTGGGACAGGTCTTTCATGTTCTTTAGGGCTGACAGTTCCAGAGGTGATGGAATGATTATTAATATATATGTGATGTCTTCACTGCTGACAGCTCAACACAGACATCACATTCTCACCTCATTATTTCCCATTTCAAGGACTTAACACATCAGTTCAGTTTCAAATGCCATTCTTGTACCTCAGAGTTTGTTTTGTTTTTAAATACAACTGACAGAAATGTGTCTAGAAGTCGTGTTGAGACGGGTTTGGACATAAAGTGAGTGACTTATAAGCAGGGAACTGTTTTCTCCAGTTATTAGAATTCCTTCAGATACTTCCCCTGCACTCGGGCAGGGAAATATAAATATTCTTTCTTTTTTTTTCTCATGGTCATGGAGCCCATCCCCCACACCTAACAGCTTAAGTATAGTCCTGTGTGCTGATGTGAAGCCAGAAAGGAGAAACTCAGAGGAAGGTCACCAGGGGGAAATTACATTCATGCTACACTGACGTGCACACAAGGCGCATTGTGCATGATTGCCCCTCCAACACTGCCTGACAGGGAGTTCATTTTAACCCTCGGCGGTATTCCATCCACTCGCTGCTTTCTAATATCAAAATGCCATTCAGCAGCGGGATGGATGCAGAGATCACGGGTCAGCTGGGTTATGTAATTGTTAAATCAGCAGGGACAGAAAAAGCACTTAGCTCTCCTCTGTCAGGGTCCAAATTAGGGGGGGCATGGCTGGCAACCTGTCATCAGCACACTCCCTGAATTTCTCAAGTCAGCCAGAACTGTGTTTGAAATAATCGTCTTTATTTTCTCGAACCGAGTTATTGTGATTGTACTAGAGACTAAATTTACATAATCATCTACCTGTATCTGTAAAATACTGGTTATCTTTGGTCCTAAAATGCATCACTGGCTGCACATGCTGACACACATCTAAAGAATAGTTCTACATGTTATCTTCTAAAGCTGTTTTTCCTATTTTATATCATAGTTTCACAAACTGAGAGTGCATAACTGTGGCTAATAAAAAAGGGCCTATTACAACACCATATCTGACCAAGAAATGAAAAAATGTAGCTAGAATTTTCTCTAGCTTTGCAGCTGAAAGGAAATCTAGATTTACTCTTTTCAGCTTCGGTCTACAAATATACAATGAGTTGCAAAATGATTCACCTCTCTTGGTGATCTTTCGACTTTGTTTGACATGGAATTTTATTAAATTTTTAATTTCAGTAAAATAAATAATTTTACAAAAATACTCCAGTTTAATTAAGTTAAATGGAGGAAAAACATGTTTTGAGTTTAAGAACTGGACTTTGTGTCCATTCTTCATGACCAAAGTAGCAGCACAACGGCTTAGTGGTTAGCACTGTTGCCTCACAGAAAGGTCCTGGGTTCAAGCCTAGGGTTCAAGTCTTTCTGTGTGGGGTGCATGTTCTCCTCATGTATGCGTGAGTTTTCTCTGGGCACTCCGATTTCCTCCCACAGAAAACATGCGTGGTAGTCTGCCTTCAAGCCCAGGCCTCCCTTCAAAAAGAGATTTGTGATCTTAATGAGATTTGCTCGATTAAATTCTGTTGTTGTTCTTTCGGCTGCTTCCTTCTTCAGGGGTTGCAATTTGGCAATTGTTTTATGCCGAATGCCCTTCCTGCCACAACCTGGGCTCGAACCTGCAGCCTCAGAATTACAAGACCGTGGCACTGACCACTGCAGCTCCTTCAGGTTTGATGGATCCTGCTTGTGTCCAACTATCTTTCAATCAAACCAGAGATTCTCAGATATGGACTTTGACTGGACCATTCCAGGACCTTAAACTGGTTCTCCTTTAACCAGTGGAGTATTTAATCAGCAGAGTGTTTTGGCTCATTTCTCTCAATAATTTCTCTGTATTTTGCTCCATCCATCTTTCCTTTAACTGACCAGTTTTTCAGTCCCTGCTGATGATAAACATCTCCACAGCATGATACTGCCTCCACCATACTTCACTGTAGGGATGGTGTTCTCAGCATGATGAGGTGGTAGATTTGCCTCAGAAATGGTGTTGTCCTTCATGTTTGATCTAATCTGACAACAGCAGCTTCTTCCACATGCTTGGAGAAGAAATTCTGTCCAGCATTTTTCATTTATTCAGTGTCTATTTCTTGCCAACCTTCCATGAAGCCCAGCTCTGTGCAGCTTCTAGTGGTCCTATGGACAGATACTCCCATCTTCCAGCTTAATCAGGGTTATCTTTGGCCTCCTGAATGAATCTTTGATTAATAACCTCCTTACCTTGGTGGACAACCCTCTTTTGGCAGGTTTGCATTGATTGCATCATATTCCATTTTCTAATAATGGATTTAATGCAGCTCTGTAGGATGTTCAGGGTTCTGGGACATTTTTTTTACCCAGCCCTAATCTGTACTTCTCCACAATTTTGTCTCTGACCCATGTAGAGAGTCTCTTGGTCTTCATGATGTCTCCTGCTTGGTGGTAGACCTTATTACTTAGAGGTGTTGGACTGGTGTTGATTCTGCGGGCTACCAGAACAGGTGGATATATACTATGATCATTTGACACTTAGATTGAGAGGCTTCAAAGCAAAATGGTTGAATACATATGCAAGCATAAATTTTCAGTTAAATACTTAAAAAAATAATTAAAACATGTTTTTCTCTCCTCACAATAATCTGGAGGAATTTTGTAGACCTTTTCATTTTAATCAAATTAAAACTCCCATTAAATTCCATGTTGTAAGACAACAAAATATAAAGATTACTAAGAGGGTAAATACTTCTGCAACCCACTGTTTGCAGTGAAGCAAACATGGTCTCCAGCAATCATTCCAGGTGTGATTTAATAATGCCAGGTGTAAATCACTTCCTGTCTGTAGAAATCAAGTCTTGTTGTAGACGGTCAGAATAATTAGCTGCAAAGATCTGGACTGTCCACAGTATATGTTTGTGATGAGAGGCAAAACAGTGTGAGATTCAAGGTAACAGAGATGTTTAAAAAATGACATGGAGACAGAACTTAGCTGGTCCAGTTTCATATTTTGTTGGTGGAGTAAATCCTAGAAACTGTCATCTGAATGATGTACTTCCTGATATCCTCACTCTTAATTGATGAATTTCATCAGATGTGCAGAACCCATGGCCCAGACAGCCTGATGAAGTCAGAAAGATTTACAATACTTGTCTCAATCCATTTTGCTGGGGAGTTATGTTCTAATGATGCAATCTAACCCTGACTCAGCACTCGGAGCATCACAGAGAATGCATTCTGAAACAAACAGGCAAAGGCTAGATGACAAATCAAAGCCCTGCTACTTGTTAGAATGAACTCACTTGGCTTTGCTGTTTTTGCTGCTACGAGCAGCTGCAGAACGTGCCTTCAAGTGCTATCAGAATTGATATTTATTATAATAATGTTTCAAGGTATTTTCAAGAGAACATATTTGTTGTATTATATATATAGTTACTTGTTGCATGGGGAACAATGTTAAATGAACCCCCCCCCAGAATTCAATTGTTATGTATCCCCATGGAAACGAGGGACAATGTCAAAAAAGCAACACCAAGACTAGGTCCCATGTGAAAGTCTTATATTGAAACTAGGTTAGTTTTTTTGTTTTTGTTGAGAAAGTTTGTTTTGGTTCACCATGTAACATTCACTTTGGTTACATGCAGCAAACGAAGTGTGTATAAAAGTTGTTTTTGGTTATACATTATTGTATGTCAACAGTTTGACAGTAGAGATTGGTGGCAAGGTGGTTTTGTGAAAAAAGAATCAGTGAAGAAATGAATAAAGCCACCCATAACAGAAGAGCTGTGGTTGTTACATGTCTACTAGAGGGAGTGAAAACGCCTTTTTAAACATAGGACTGGGTTAAGGAGAGACACACGTTAGCATGCTCACTGGCTATATTGTTTATCTTCATAAAACAAGGAGTGCTGAGTGAATCAACACAAAGACAATTACAGCAAGAGCCAGGCGCAGTGACTCGAGGTATTTACCAGAGCTGCTAAGCAGCCAGACGCTCTTCCACGTCTGTGCTTCCCTTAAATGTCAGAGCGTAGCCTAAGGGCTCCAATCTGAAACCCTGATTGGACATCTGAGCTCCATGGGGGACTGGCAGGTGAGATCATTTCACAAAATGCACAGAGCTGCAGACTGATGGCGCTCACCAGGTCAGAATCCTCAGGCACTGTTATTATTTGGAGGTTCTAACCCCTGCAGGCCTACTTATCTGTGGATCTACTGGAGGCAGCTGCACCTAACACAGCTCTCATTCCCTTATTCTCAGCACACAAACTCAATGTTTGGAGCCAAGCTTCAGAACATTTCAAATAAAGGATTGGCATTTCTTGAAAGAATGCATATCACCTGCCTTTCATGCTAGAGCCTTAGTCTAAGATCATTTGATTTTGATTGCATAGGAGTTACAGCTGTTTTGGTCAAAACTGGAAACTAAGATTATGTGCAATTTTAGCTTATGTTCAAATTTTAGCTCACTATCTGTAAAACTGACTGAGTTATAGTCATTTTTATGTTTGCCATAGTTCATTAGATGTGACAGCCATCTTGAATCATGCTGACTCCAAATGTTAGTCAGTCGTAGATGTCTATCCAATCATCACTTTCTGAAAATATCAATCAAGTCCAACCAGTGGTTCATGAAATATTTTGCTAACAGACTGTTACAGCCCCTGACCTCTAGAGCCTGTGCAGTCTCTTTTTTTATGTAGATTCAGGTGTGGGAGCACACTCTGCTTATTGGCTGCCTGGAGGCTGCAGAGCAGCAACCCCATTGGACCAGCAGGAGATGACCAAGCCAATTGAGATGATGAGGCCCACCTGCACCCTATAAAAGGCTCATTCCTTCAGTGGGACAGCTTTAGGAAGAGGCTTTGTACAGCTGATCCCCCTACTTTGTTTGTTGTAGCCTTTTGAAGACTGTTTTGGGCAGCTTTAGAGTATTTTGCACTTCTGCCCCCCTTTTCTCTGTTTAGCAGTTTGACCTTTGAATTTGATTGACTCTAGTGGCTCAATCCAGAAGTTTGTATTTGGAGAAGTTTGATACTCCAATACTATTTTGTTTGGATTGTTTTGAGTTTGGGTTATATTTACTACTTTGGTTATTTTTGGTTGTTTAATTGTTGAGGCTGCACCTGACTCACTTTAGTCCCTAGTAATTTTTGTTAGTCAAAATTTGATTGTTAATTGGGTTAAAGTGTATCCTCTGTCTTGTTTGTGGAACCTTTTCTTTGTAATAAATCATTTTAAACTTTACTTTTTCCTCTGGACACACTTTTATGTTACCACCCTGATCCCCTCGACCTGGGGTCGTAACACAGACACACAGAGTAGTCTCCAATAGTTAACAACAATTAGGATTTAAAAACAATTTTCACTTGATCAGTTAGTGCTTTGAGTTTAACTGCCTCATTAAACTTTACCTCAATATTTGTAAAATTCACTTAATTATAGCTATTTTTGTAGTTGCTAAGAATGATCAACTCTCACAGCCATCTTGAATCAGATTCATTCTAAATGTTAATCAGTTTTAAATGTACATCCAAAGATTACTTTCTGAGAGTTTCATTAAAATCCATCCTGTGGCTGATCACATATTTTGCTAATAACAATGGCATACACACTCATACAGACATAGGCAAAAACGTTATCACAATGGGAAATAATGAAACCCACCATGGCTGTTTCAGCTGCATGTGAAGTACATATTATTGCTGAGGGCTGGCATCATAAACATTGATTTAATATAGAAATTTGTCTGTCATCAGGAAGATGATCAGAATAATCAGAGCTCATATGCTCTTTAATCACAGCCCTATCCCAGGGAAATCACATCCAGGCCCTTCCAGCCACCTCAATAATTTTACACTGAGCTGTCTGGTCCGACACACTGCTGATTGCCAGCAGGTCTCTGAGATATCATCCAGTTCAACCAGACTAGGGTCTGGTGAAAGCTGGAGAAGGAGCAAATACAGTTAAACCAGAATGGGGTCCGGTATAAGCCGGGGAACGACAGAATGACCTTGTTGCCTGTTGATAGTTCAAGGGTCAATTCTACCAGCACTGTGCAAGTCCAGTGATAAGAAACACAGTATCTCAGCACAAGGCTGCAGTTTGGATCCTTCATCTAACAGGAAGACAGAAAATATCCTACTACCAATGAAACACAGCTGGAAGAAATGCAGCATCACATTAAAAATTAAATGAAATTACAGGCAACAAAACAGGATAATTACTAATGGGAGTGCAGACTTTTGCAGCCCAAGTGTGTTTCACAGTGCATGCTGCTATAGTTCAGTGGAATTAAAGAGTGTGTATGCTCTGTTTTCTTTTACACAGAATAATCAAAAACATACTGGTTTCAGGAGAGAAAGAGCATCCACCTTCTTCTGGAGCTGATCATTAGACCAAATGTTGATGTGAGGCAGACATTTACCTAACTTTTACTTTTAGGCTTTTATTTCTTTTTGTTTATTCCAACCCAAAAATAATTATCTAGAATGAGCCAATAATGTCAATAAGTTTAGCATAAATAGATTTATATGAACACTTTAATAAACTTGTGGGTATCCTACACTTTTAAATAGCAAGTTCTTAAGGTTCTTTCACGATTCTGTCTGATAGTTTTAAAGCTTTAAAAAATGACTTTGTTTCTTTATCTCATCTCCACAACTGTCTGAGCAGTGAGGTAGTGGCTACCGGTGTTCAGCTGAGATAGACTGAACCAAGTAAAAACTGAAGAAGTGGGTGTAGAAAGAAGCAATTCTTTTCAATATTATTTTTTTTAGTTTGTAACTAAAAAGAAAATTAGAAACAATAAAAACTGCATGCTTTTTTCTTATTGCTGGGAGTGATAACATGTTTTTAAGTCAAAATTTGTGGAGCAGCTGCTCCACCTGTTCCGCTGAGGAGGCACAATTGCACCATTGTGTGTGTGTGTGTGTGTGTGTGTGTGTGTGTGTGTATTCAGACCAACCCATCTGGCACCAACGCCCACACCACATTCAAAATAACTTACATCCCCATTCTGATGCCTGGTTTGAACTTCAGTAAGTCGTCTTTGCCAGGTCTACTTGCCCAAAGGCACTGAGTTGCTGCCATGTTATTAGCGATTTGTGTTAACAAGCAATTGAACAAGTGTATGTAACAGAGTAGCCCCTGAGTGTATATATTTGCATGCTGGTAGATAGAGTAAACAAAAAAAGAAATATTTTTTTGTTTATTTTACAAAGATATGTTAAAATAGTATTAGTTAGTTTTGTTGGTGTCCTTAAAGAGACTATTATTCATTGCACCTTATTTAGTATAACAGGTGCCTTCAAGCTTTTCATCAGCCATTCAGTCTATTTAAAGGAAACATGCATGCTACTGGGTAGTTTGGTATTGTTTTGTGAACCAGACAGAATATGGAGCAGAGAAAGCAAAGGTGAGAGTTGTCTGAGGAGCTCAGAAAGAAGATTATATCCATGTTAAAGGTAAAGGCTACAAGGCCATCTCCAAGAAGCTGCATGTTCCTCTGACCACAGCTGCCAATATTATTAAAAAGTAAAAGGTTCATGAGACTGTAGCCAACCTCTCAGGACATGGATGCAAGCAGAAACACAACTCCATCTTTATCAGATGAATAGTGTGGATGGTAAAAAAAGAGCCAAGAAAACCATCCAAAACCATTCAAGGTGAATTACAAGTTTTAGGTACATCACTGTCTGATTGCACCGTCTGCCAGATTTTGAATCATATTGGGCTCAGTGGAAGAAGATGCAGGAGGCTTCACTAATGGCAGACAAACATAAAAAAGCCAAACAGGAATTCACCAAAATACAAGTTGACAGGAACCAAAGCTTCTGGGAGATTACTTTTTTTTAAATTATTTTTTAATTTTTTAATTAGATTACTTTTTTTAAATTATGTTTTATACATTGTGGAAAGTACTAACAAATATACCTAGTACATACTGAACATACTGCATATATTGTCTTCATCCTTTCTGTATTTTGCAGTTGGTGTCAGGATCTTCTGTTTCTGAATTCATTGCTCTTTTACTTGCTGCCCTCCATTTTGCTGGAACATAAACTGACCAGTTAAAATCTTTTATTCCAAAAGAAAACAAAACAAAACAAAAAAACCCCATCAAACTAATGACACAGCCTGTTGGGTTTTAGTTAATCTTTGTGAAATTGAGTGAAACAGACTCCACCCGAATGCAACTGACCTCAGAGCCAGCTCCGTTCTCCCAGTAATCATAAGGCTGATAGTAGCAGCTGTGCCTGTGATGAGGCATGTTGAGGAAAAAAAACATAAAGTTTGCACAAACGTATCTGTGGTGTGTGTGCGGGGGGGGTGCGGGGGGTATGTGCCAACGGCGGTGAGCTCTGCCATCACTCAGTTGTCTGTCATCAGCTCACTTGATGTCTTTATCCTCAGACAAAGAGCCAATGACAGGGTGTTAGAGGGAAGCAGACGGCAGCACTCCCACTCTTACAGCTGGGTGTGTTAATTCCCAGCCGACATGAACACACCGCAGCAGATTTCTCACAAAGGAAGAGTTTACAGCTCCTGTGTATCACTGATCCTTTAAACAACTGACCTCAGAGCAGCAGCCTTTCTTTTCCATCTCTTGTTAGACATGAAGGAGCTCAGCTAATTATGATTAATGGCTGCTGAAGTAAAGAGAGAGAAGAAGGAGCTGCTGTGCAAATGCTGTGAAGTAAAAAAAAAAAAAAGCATTTCATGCGATGAGAACAATTTCAGAGTTGGTTTGTCACAACTCACTACTCATAACAATCTGTTTCCATCAAATTCATAACTGTGATTTATTATCAAGCATCAAGTAAAAGCTGTTTGCGGTGCTAAAAAGCTCCGGAGTATATTAGGAGCTGATTATTCCCAGCCTAAGGACCCTCCAACCCCCCACCCCAAACAAAACTGTGCTGACTGATCAGCTGCTCGGGGAGACAAAGGCAGCTCTCAGGTCTGAACTCAGAACAGATTGTCTCTCTGCTCCATAAGATACTGATACTGTCCTTCCTCTGGATTGGCCCCCACAGGCCCCCAAATCTGTCTTTACTACGGTGATCTACAGTAAAGCTCACAGAGGACAGCATATGCAATGTTGTAAGAAAGCACACGGGATAAATTTTAGTTTTATTTATTTATTTAGAGTCATGCTCGAATGTTAGAGGGAGCAGAAAGGAGCATTTTTTCAAAATTCATCAGTCATGTTTCACCTTTAGTGTTGCTGCAGCTCCTGCTTCTACATCCCATTTCTTCAGGAAAGACCAGTTCATTAAAAAAAATTTCACCCCACAAAGTAGTTCCTCCTAATAATGTGAATTATTTAATTACTTAGCTTGCTGTGTATTGTTTTGTTTTTGTGTGTTTTTGAACTATTTAGATCATTTTTGTGATTCTTTCTTAATTTTTTAGTTATCTTAATTTTTTACTTATGGGGCGAGACAGGTCCCACCGCCTGCCTTCTTCAGTAGATTTATCATAACAGATGATGAAGATGAGAACTGCAGGTAGCACCAATAAAGTCTTATTGGGGCAGAAGTAATCCTGCCTATGGACACATTTTGCTGGGTTTTAGCTAACTAGTACAGCCACATCTAACATCAGACCTTAAATGATTCTAATTAATCCAGGGATACAGTGCCTATAAAACGTATTCATCCTCTTGGATGTTTTATGCTTTTATTGCTATCATAAATCAGTCATGGTCATTAGAAATTTGCCTTTTTGACAATTTTTTTTTCATAACCTTTTTCAGTGTCAAATTGAAATCAAATTCCTTCAGAGTAATACCAATATGTATGTAATGTAAAATAAGTGAATGCATAATCATTCACTCCCTTTAAAGTGACTGTCCTAATTCAACTCAGAGAAAAAGTACAAGTCAGGGGATGGATACAAAAGGACTTCCAAGGCCTTAAACATCTTAGGAGTCAACAATCCATCATCAAGAAATGGAAGGAATATGGGACATGTGTAAATCTATCAAGAGCAGGTCACCCTCACAAACTGAGTGACCATGAAGAAGGAGGATAGTGAGAGAGACCACCAAGACCCCTGTGAGCTCTCTGAAGGAG
>JAOXNZ010000064.1:4497641-4508288 GCA_028566095.1 Kryptolebias brasiliensis | reverse complement strand
ATAATACACAAGTGTTGGTCTTTTAAAACTTTTCCCATTTCCTGTTTTTAAAATGTATACTTGATGTACAATATATTGTAGGGTTTTTATCTACAACGTGTGTTTCTTGTATTGTTGACAGTTTAATAAAGTGATAAAAACCTTTTGGGCTTCAGATTATTTGGTGTAATAATAATGGGGTTTTGCTCTGCTCTATTTAAGGTAATGGTATTGTTCACTAGCCTTGTCTGTTCATTAAACTAATACAGTATATGATGGCTTTGCTGTAATTGAGCAACAGGTGTCTGTAGCACAAACACAAGCATGTAATGTGTCATTATTGTTGTTACTTCTCTCACGTTTGGGTAGTAGGTGAGGGTAGAGGTGGGACTATGAGACCATCATTTTCAAAAGTTGTATTTAGGCTGTCCACACATGAACTCAACAGTAGTGTTTAAAGATATCCTTTCTTTGGAACATGGTTTCAAAAAGTAATGTTTAGGGGCTCCTAAAATCCCTATTCTGTGTGGACACAATGGTTTACAAAAAAACAAAAAAACCTTTGCGTATTCACAAAACGGTAATGTTACCATTACCATATGTAAAATATTCATCCCAGGCTCAAATTCTTGACAGTGCAGGTGAGTTGAAGAAGATGCTGCTTGTATGATAAATAGAGAAAGCACAACTTAGCCAGAAAACAGTTTGGGTTACAGCCTCGAATGTGTAGCCCTAATCATGTCAATAATTATAATAATAATAATAATAATAAGGGAATGTCAGTGATTTTTAAATAGTTGGAGTTTAATTCAAATGGACAAATTCAAAGAATTTATGCAACCACCAAAACCATCAAATTTCTTTTTAATTTTTTTTGCACCAGCACCTGGTAGCGGCATGCCAAGTAGTTTCCTAATGATGCATTACAAGTCAGGGTGCTTTTTTTCAAAGCACCACTCCCTAAAAAAAAAAGAAAACAACAACAACTTTTACTATCCCAAGATCTGTTTCTGCCATCGTAGTTTATAATAATAATAATAATAATAATAATAATAATAATAATAATAATCCACATGTGCTTATCTTAATTTCAGATGTAAACTCCAGTACAGCTAATCATCTATGTTGGGGAAGCTGCCATGGTGGTTCTAAACAGACCTGTGGCACATGTTTTTTTTTTCAAACCCAAACTGACTTGGTGGCAAAACAAACTGACCTGGAGACGCCTGAGATGGCAGCAGTGGGCTTGATTATTACTATGATTTTAGTTTTTGTCTGTGGCATTTTTAATACAACAGCATGACTTTATTCTTTAACAGCCTGAGCTGATGCTCACCAGCATTATATCGACACTGTTACTGGAAGATAATTAGCCTTGAAAATGCATCATGGGAAACAGTCTTTTCTCCTTCTAGTAAGATGTCCTTGTTCTGTTGTGAATTAGATCTTGAATGTGAAAACAATTCTGTTCTTCTTTTACAGTCATGTACTCTACACATCTGTTCTGATCTGTTGGTGAGGTTGATAATAACAAGGCCTTTAATGAGATGTCAGAGATGATCATTGAAGCAGGTGAGAAAACTCTGGTGTTTCTGAGAAGCTCATCAGCTCATGTTAACAGTCCATTCAATGTGGCACTTTGAGGTACCAGGCAATCCAGCAAGGTTATTTTTCTAACAGCTCTATTATGAACATAATGTTTTCTCAATTTGACTGTTTCATGACTTTGTGGTAAGCTTATGGCGCGCTGCTTATAATGATAAAAGCAGGAATGGTCACATAAAACTGAGGGCTGAGCAAACCAATGACTTTCCCTGCTAAGAAACCAGAAGCCTAAGGAAGGTACTCTAAGTTAACATACTGATTAAAGCTTACATTTTTTTGAAGAATCTGTTTCTGACTGCAGTTTTATTTTGCTGCATTTCTCTTTTCTTTCTGAGATGGAACAGAAGTAAGTAAAGTCAAAATAAAAGCTGTCAAAGCGGTTCTTTACAAATCCAAAAAAGGTTAAAAACAAAACTGACCCAGAACTGAACAGAACTGACCCAGTTCTCAGTGAGTCACTGCAGCAAACTTCTCACTCTGGGTCATATAATCTCAGCCTCTATTTGGAAATAATCTACAGTTAGTCTTCAGGCACATTGTGATGTGTCACTTTTTGTATTTCATACAAGGAAAGTAAAAAAAATGCCCTGTGTGTTTGTTGTAAATTTGGTTGAATTGCCTTTTTGTGTGAATGCTGAGTCAGCATTCACACTGTTGTTTTCCTTTGTATAGTTTCTCCCGTATGTGTTGTGCAATCAAACGACTTCTGCATACTTTGTCCTATTTTAACCATTCATATATCAGAATGTTCTGCTTGAAACGTTGTAACGTTTATACTTTTCAAATGATTTAACTTTATTTAAAGTCAAATTCCCTTAAAAATACATTAAGATTTTGAAATCCTTCAAAAAACAGTTCTTTTTGAAATCTGCTTCAGCATACTTGCTCTATTTTTGTCTTCTTGTGCTACTTTTTACTTACTCTTTTGCTAAGTCTAGCTTTTAGCTACAGATTTGCTAATTTTAGCTTTTAACTACTGTTTTACTTGTTTTAGTTGATTCTGCTAATTAAATTGTTTGGATATTGTTTTGCTCATTTTAGCTTAAAATAACATTCAGAAGTCAGTATCTACATTGCATTTCTGCAGAAAATAATATTTTGTTTATTTTTTATTAAATAAACTGAAAAAATCTGGTAGAATCATTTATGTCTATTTGGTGGAGCTATGTGGGCTTGGGCAGAGAAAACAGCAATAGGAATGGGGGTATAGTTTGTTTGTGATGCAGATTTCCTCCGGGAAGAGGACCACCGGCTGTATATTGAGTTATTTTGAGGGAAGAATAAATTTACACTGTTATATAAGCTGCACACACACTTTTCATTATGTCAAAGTGTCATTTTGTCAGTGTTGTCCCATGACAAGATATACTTAAATATCTGCAGGAATGTGAGGGGTGTACTCACTTTTGTGATACACTGTATCTTCAGACAACAGACTGGGACCCTGTTTACATGTGAACAATCTCCTGGAAACGTTATTGATTTTCTGATGTTGATTGTGACACAGTAATACTGTGATTGCAATCGGTGTTTGATGAGACAGCAAAAAATGTTGAATCCACTGTAGTTTCCGTCATAGGTCACTAGCTGGTGCTGTGATTTTTGTATTTCAACAACACGCAGGCGCACAGGCACTTCAGTCGCCAGCATGAAAACAGTTACATCCAAAATGGAGAGTACATGTACATTTGTTTGGACCGACAATGAGATTGGGTTTCTGCTACACATGACTTTAAATTATAAATTAAAAAAGATTCAAGAAAAGATTTAGGAAAATGTGGCCTGGGAATTCTGTCAGACTATCTGCCATTGTTACTGTTGTTGATATACTCACGCAAGCGCAAACAACTATTGACTGCTGCCAGCCGTAGTGCACACGTAGGATTTCAGATAAGTTGTATTTTCCCTTGAAAAAAAGCTGGGAGTTTTCAAAAATTTCCATTCTGAGACCTGAATGGCCAGACAGCCAATCTAAGGACCTCACTAAACCATTCAGTTGGTAGTAGCAACCTAAATACTGCTTTTGATACGCACCTCTGGTGTGAGTCATGTTTTTCTTTTTTCTTTTTTTTTGGAAACAATAGAATGTCCCCTTCATGATTTGTGCAGCCTATTGCTGAGCATATGTGTTGTTGTTGTTTAAACATTTTTCACTCTTAACAAGAATCTCACAAGATCTTAATAAACTAACAAAGAAAGTTTGCTATGTAACATGAGGATCACGTGACTCTCTGACATAAGATGCACAAGCTCTGTGGTCAAATTCACTCACAAACAATTTATGTCCTTTTAAACTCTAAATAGAATAACTTTCCCCTCTGATATTTGGGCCAAAGCACACACCTAAGCATGTGACTCTGAGCTAGTAAATTGAGAGACAAAGCTCGACATCCTGATTAAGTCTGGTGAGGTGTCACATCATTGTCAGCTTTGTGTATAGGCTGCAGGATTTGCCATTACTGTAATTGGTGATTTCTGTCTGATAGGGCACAAGGGACATGAGGCTTAAGACTTTGTTGGAGGGTCTGGTGAGATAGTCTGTTTTTTAGAAAGGGAGAGCTTTTATCCCAGACTCGGTCCCAATTACTGTTGGGACAATGACAGACAGCTGGTATGTTTACTCTCCAATTCACTTTGTCACCACTTAATTGGAGAGTAAGCCACTTATTCTTATGTAAATGTCAGACATGTTCACAGAAATTAAAGTCAGCTACGTTCTGTTAGCTTAGCAGACAAACCCCAAAAACATTGTGTTGCTATTGTGACTGAAAACTCTTTCCACACTGTGTGTGTATGTGTGTACTTGGTTTTTGTTCCCTTTTTAGGCTCAGTTTACGCAATGTTGTTTTTCAGTGAAACTGGAACATTTCTGTTGGCTGTTCATTTACACAACAACAGCAATCAGATTCTCTGATACTGAAACTTTTTGGATCTAGGTCTCCAAGTGGAACTTTTCAGTTACTTCCTGTTGCATTTCAAAAGAAGCTGCAATGTGTGAAATCAAACATGCACACCACAGACGGCTGCAGTCCATAGATGCTCTGCACATGCACAAGTACATCAACAATAGTAACAATGGCAGACAACAGAGTGCTGTTTGTGCTACTCACACTTTTCAACATGTAGCAGCAACCCAACCTGACTGATGGTCCAAACAAACGTTTGTGTATTCACCATTTTGTATGTAACTGCTTTCATGGTCAAGAGACTGGTGTCTGCGTGCATGCACGTGTCAGAATCCGGTAGTGACCTGGCATGGAAACTACAGCAGATTCAATAGGCACAGAATTACTGTGTAAACGTGCAACTTTTTCACAACATCAGAAAATCTCCAACATTTCCAAGAGATTGGTCATGTGTAAACTGGGCCTTATGACTTTTACTGGTATATTTACCTAAATTGTCAGGACCAGTAGTCCTTATGGGGACCAAAGCCCCACTTATACTGAACTTAACAACTTGGAGTTGCTATCTTGGAGTAACTTTCTCTGACTGGAACATGCAACTCCTTAACAAGCCCAAACAAAAATACTGGCATCGGCTGCTACACTGAAATATTTATGTCGAGCTGTGGACTACATCAGGCTCATGGTCTCTGGAGCGTTGTAAACTACAAAATATATTTAAAACTGTTCTAATTTGACCTAAAAAGGATATTTGGTCATTAGCACTTGAAATATGTATCTCCAGTTGTGGATCACAACTGGATTTACAGTTTACATGTGTCTCTGCTTAGAAGCTACACACTTTAGAGTCTCAAAATGAATTTATCTTGTGCTATCAACTGTGATTTAATGTCAGCTGGTGAGGATGTTTTCTGTAATGTGTCAGATTAACAAATCCATCCAGCTAATGCATGAAGTCACTGAATCTCACAAGCTAGATTCAATTTATTATTACATAGCAGACAAAATCAAATAACATTGTTAGATTAATGCGTGATTCTCCTGCCTGCACTACCAGAGTGATTTCTAACAGCCAAACATGCAGAAAACATTAGGGCCTCTGCTGGCCTTCAGTTTCATCCCTCATCTGTGTCTGGAGCCAGCATAAACTGGTCTTAACACATTGTGACATACTTTTTGGCAGCATTCAACACCGAGTTGCAAGCATGATGGGGAGATGATTTGGGAGGAATTCACATATTTAATTAGCTTAGTCTCTGAGGACATAGGGTCTTCCAACTTTCATTTAGATGTAATCTTTCTTCTGAGAATACGTCTCAGCACTCGCTTCCCAGAGAAGAGGAGCTCCTCTCTTTCACGCTCCTTGATGACACAAACCACAAGGTTTCTGGATCAACATCATGAATAATGAAAGTAACCCACAGGAGCAGACTTTGGCATGTTTGCTTGAAAAACAGCTTATTGACAATTTATCAATGAAGCAATTCATTGGCCACTTATTTTCTGATGACTTACTAATCAGTTTGGTAACAAATCACTGCAGCTGTAGTATTTGCCACAAGTGCAAACACATTGAACTAATTAAAGTGTATTGGGCTAACTCGCTAGTAATTATTTGCTTCAAAGGGCATAGCGAGCAGTTGATGTCTAACAGCCTTAAACCACAGAATGAATGTTCATTAAATCAAAAATACTTTTAAAGATTAAAAAATGCCACTTTCTTTCAAATGCCTTTTAAAGTTGCTTTTTTTCTTCTGAAAAATAGGTTGCCAACAAGACACATTTATACAAGAAATGTTTTAGCAATCTTAAATTACTGGATTATGCTTAAAAAAACAAGAAAGGCTTCACATTTTGGTTTTATGAAAGAACTTAATAAAAGAAGATCACCAATAATAGGCCTTAATATTTCATTAAACTACAGCAACAATTTACTAAGAATACAGTAATACAGTAAACTAGAAAGTCTCTAAAGAAATGTTGAAGGGTGCCAATGCAGTTACTGCTGGAAACACCAACATCCATCATTTTCTTCTCTAAGACCTATGAGAAATTTGGTACTTCCTTTTGTAATTTAAACTGACAAAATGCTGATGTTGTGATGCATGAACTGTAAAAGAATGGTTGAGAGAACAAGAAGAGTTGTTTGTGAATACGTCAGACAACTCAAAACACAGAATGTGTGACATCACCCTCTAAGCTGTGAGAAAATCTCCAAAAATCAACTGTGATTGTGTAAAAAATGTTAAAGACATTAAAATGTAAAGTCCAACTTTCTGTGACCCATTGAAATTTTAAATGAAATAGCAAAAGAGATGCTAAAGATAAAAGTAGTAAAACAGATGCTAAAGCTAAAGTTAACAAAACAGTATCTTAAAAAAATAAAAGAAGCAGAATTATAGCTAAAAGAAGCAAAACAATACCTAAAAGCTAAAAGTGATAGAAGGGTAGCTAAAAGCAGTAACATGGTAGCTAAAAGGTAAATGTAGCTAAATGAAAGCTAAAAGTGTTGGAACAGTAGCTAAAAACCAAAAGTAGCATAAGAATATTAGAGAGAGAGAGAGAGAAATAACAGATTTGAAAGAGAACAATGTTTTAAAAGAACTGAAGAGATCCCATTGCAAAGTTGCATAAACTAAAAATCCTAGCACAGAGTTCCTGATTGAGCTGAACCTTTTGATATATGAATGATTAAAATAGTACAAAGTATACGGAAGTAGTTTGATTGCAAAAAATGTACAGAAGAAACTAGAAACAGGAAAATAATAGTGTGAATGCTGACTCAACAGCCACACAATAAGGCTGCTTCAATGCTTGTGCATTGTCATAAATAAATACTTGTGATGTGAAGATTACAGCAATACTTTAAATAAAGGTAATACAAAGAAGGATAAAGAGAAGAAGCACCCTAGATGAGTAACAGACTAAGAATATTAAAAACTGCAGTGATGTAACCCTGCAGAAGGTTCCTATAAGCAAACATGATGTTTCTTTTAAAGCACTGTGACGAGCCCCTGCCTTTATGCTGTTTCCCTGAGAGAATCTGAACTCTCTCTGGCTAAAACGTGCACAGTCTCTGAAAGCACAAGGTTATCCAGGCAATTATTCTCCCTCAGCAGGACTTCAATCAGACACAAAGACTTCCCTCCAAGACGTTGTCCCAGCTGTCCGAGGACACAACTGAAAGAGCAACAATGATGGACGGGTGAAGGAGAAGTTTCAAGGCGAGGATGCTCAGCAACACGGCACAAAGCTTATCGCCATGTTACCTTGTCACAGCATCCCTTTTGCCTTTGCTAACTTCCTCCAGCCCAGATGTGAAACCCATCTGTTTGACTGCCAGTACCAGTGTCCTTTTCTGAGACTTTTTACTCTTGTTTCATATCAAATAATTTGAAGCAGCCTACCAGATGGCAGTCAGACACTGCCTCTGCTTTGATAACAAAAAGGTTTTGGTGCAGCTCCAGTTTAAAGCTGTGGAAGTACAAATGTGGAAGCTAGCAGGTGTGTAGGACTAAACCATGTTTTGGTCAGAAACTAAAAGAATTTGAGGTGACAGGTTTTCAGGGTCAAAAGGTCATCCATAATTGCCAGCGGCTTGTTTGAGTGAAGGCAAATGGACTTTTTTCATTTTTTTTCTCTTCCTTTCTCCAAAGCCAAAGAGGTCTGCCACAAACTCATTATGATTTCCAAGTGTGATGATCTGTATAAAAGAGGTGGGTGGGGGGTTGAAGCAGTGGGTTGAAGACATAATTAGTTTTTCTCACTGCAGGAGACAATATGCTGATGAGACAATGAGAGACAGAAAAAAGCCCAGCTGTCAATCTTCCCCAAGTCTTTTTCATTTCACAAAAGCACCAGTGAGTAATGCTCACAGGCCCTGGAAATCCCTCCACACCCCACAACAGCAATGCACAACACCCTCATAAAACCTGGTATGGACTCTCCCAAGTCCACTACCAGAAATCATTTCATAAACCTTCTGTAAGAAGAAACATTCCAGCACCCCAGGTTCTGTTTAGTCAGAAAAGGTTAAACATGTTTCAGACAGCAAATAAATATTCAAATCACACTATGTGTATCTGTCAACGTTCCTGTATACTGAGCACTAACTCTAAAATGCAACAAGTCCAGTCAACATCTTAGACCCTGATCACACTTGAAATTTACATCCACTAAATACAAGTATGATGAAATTTTAGCTCAATATCTGTAAAACTGGCTGAGTTATACAAATTCTTTGTGTAGGCTGAATACAATTAGCTGTGGTGACCATCTTAAATTGGGTTGATGCCAAAAGTTCAGTTGTAGATGTACAGCCAATAATTACTTTCTGAAAGTTTCATTACAATCTGTCCAGTGGTTTATGAGATATTGTGCTAACAGGCAGCATTGACTCCAATAGTTAATGGCAAAGTTTTAAAAATGGTACAGAGAAACAAACACACACCCAGACAAAGGCAGAAACATTACTGCTCCAACTCTGGCTGCTGACTTTAAAAAAACAATTAGACATCCATCTTTGGGAATAATCTGAAGATACACTTTTCTTGATTCTTTTGTTTTGAGGTTGTTTTTTTTGTTTAAGGTTTTAATGAACTTTTCACCAGAATTCTTCTCAATAAAAATGTCTATTTTGCCAGAATTTTATTCATCAAAGTGAATTATAAGGATCCAGTGTGGTGAGTTTCTCTTTAGTTTGTTTTTGGAGACACTGTGGTCACTCTGAACTATTATGTGATGTCATTCACAGAACAATAGTCTGAACAAAGTTGTCACATTATATTAACCTAATTAAACACAGAGCTGATGTTTTGTTCAAAGTGAAGCTGTGTAAACAGCTGATGGCTGTCAACACACCATGGAGTTTTATGAGTCAAAATCTTCAGTTTTTGCCTTGACACACAGTTAGGTAATTAAGCTCATCAAGAGGCAGTGCCACATAAATAGGACACAAATGGCTTTGAATCGTGTTAATGTCAAAATAGAAATATAGTTCAGATGTCTGAATGTAAGTTTTACAGAAGCATCAGAAGAACTGCTGTTACACTGATCTGACAGCCCTCTGTATACATCTGTATACAGAGCAGGTAACTGACATTGAATCATAAAAATGTTTTGCGACATGCATTTTCCTGTAGGTATAAAGTCATTCAATGACAGTTGACCACTAGCAGTCAAATCAAATATTAGTGCCAGTTCTTAACAATACCTTAGAGTCACAGACGAAGAATTATGTTTTGTCAAAAAAAGTGAAGAAATTTGATTCACTTCAAAATCCTCTGAAACCCCTTAATACAAAATGAGAAGGATAAGGAGGTTATCTTGTAAGACCTGCCTTCCATGTAGGTTTTTTTCACGCCAATATCTTTGGTATGTTACTTAATTTCCACTCAAAGTATGTTTCTGTATCACACTGTGATCCAAGCAGTCAGACATGGAACAGAGTTAGAACATTTTAAAACAGCACAACTGAATTACAGACCCTTTTATGTCTTAAACCTAAGAGAGTCACATCTCAGGTGACATCTGACGATACTATTGTTTTCAAGGTTTGACAAAAACAGCTACAACTCTGTTATTTCTCATCATAAGATGAATTTAGTTTATAATTTTGGCATGAAAGGTGGCACACCATCAAGGAATGATAGAACTTTATTTGGTATTCAGAAAAGCAATTTGTTAAAAATATATATTATTTGCAGTAAAATGATCAGTCGTCAGAGTACTTCTTGCCTTACTTGAAATGTTTATTTCTGAAGATAAACTTCAGCTTATGCACTTATAGTTTTTTGAAGGTATTTGAGCACTGGCCTGTGACTGTAAGGCCTCAGTAAACTCCCTAGGACCCCAGTTCTTGTCCTCTGTTTTTATCTGCTTGCCTGTTCTATCTTATGGGTTGGTGCACATGCAGCACACATCCAGCCGGTGTGCACCTGTGACTCCTTGAGCCTCTCTTTATATGGAACACATGCTCTGGAAAGTCATGGCCCTGGCTGCAAATGGCTCTGGCGCTTTGCAACAGTCATCAGAGTGTTTCATTTCCTGCTGGAGGAGTTAAAAGGACCTCCAAGGGTAATCCCAAAAAAGGTTAAAAACAAAAGCAACTGGACTTCAATTTGTAGTTTGAAGACGTTTCGCTTCTCATCCGAGGAGC
>JAOXNZ010000064.1:4460252-4472633 GCA_028566095.1 Kryptolebias brasiliensis | reverse complement strand
TCCTCGGATGAGAAGCGAAACGTCTTCAAACTACAAATTGAAGTCCAGTTGCTTTTGTTTTTAACCTTTTTTGGATTAAGTCATTATGAGTTTCAACAACACTAATATCTCTGAAACTACTGAAAGTAACTTTTAAGATCTGCCATTTACTGCAAAAAGTTATGGAATGAAAAATCACTTTCTCCTTTTGAGGACCTCTAGGCTCATGAGAGTCCATCCAAACAAACAAAAAAAACAACAACAGCTTGTTCTAAATTTCTTACCTGCTTGACCCGTAGCAATGCTAACAGCTGCAAACAGCCTTTGAGTGCGGCTCAGGTCTGACACTCCATTGACAGCCTCCACCTCAAAAGTGTAGTTGGCGTGGGCAAGCAGGTCCACGATGTTCACATACGTGTCCACTAACCCCGACTGTGCAGGAGAAAATCCCACATTGGGACCACATGGTACACATTCCTCTGGTTCCCAGCTGCAGCGTCTACATCCAACCCTGTAGGTCACATCGTTACGACCACCTGTGTCAGCCGGTGGACTCCACTCAAGGTTAACGGTGGTCTGGTTGGTGTTGTACAGCAGGTTCTGTGGTGCTGAGGGAGGTCCTATCAGAGGTGGACAAACAGAGGAGGCCAAAATTAGATAAAAGAGAGCCAGTTATAGTGACAGCCAAGTGTGAGCATGGACTAGATCTACGTTTTCACTGTTTTCTAAGAAGTCAAAAAGTAAATGGAAAAAGAAGCTACAGGACATGGCAGCTCCAGCCCCAAAGTCAAATACTGACAGTCAGTTCTAACAATGCACTAAGCCACAAGACGTGCAATTACTGGACTTTGAAGGACAGTGACTGAGGCAGGCACCAAGGTCACAACCAAAGTCAGAACCAACTTTAGAGTCTGAGCTCAGGAAATCTTGTTTTTTCACAAATTATTTACAACTTTTTTTTCAGAAAAAGCTCCAATATTTCATTTTGACCATTTCTTCTACTGAAAAGTCTTACAGTTAAACCAAAGCATAAAAACTTAACAATGAAAGTTTTTATGCTTTGAGGTGAAACCTGCTTTCTTTGTGGAACTTGATTTATTGACCATAGAATGTCTGGAACAATATGTGCCAACAGAGTCAGTCATACTGTTTTATTACTCTGCTGCCATGTAAAAACAATAAAAAATTTAAAGTGATGAAAGCAGAAAAATGGAAATTTATTTACACAAACCTTTGTGGTTAATTGTCAGTGCAAACAGTAACAGCAGCAACAACACATAGCACTTCATCTTGGGGTCAAGTCCAGCAGAAATTTCAGAGCACAACCCCAATACTGACAAAGTTGGGATGCTGTGTAAAATGTAAATAAAACAGAAAGCAAGGATTTGCAAATCTCATAAACCCATATTTTCTTCAGTGGAATATAGTAAACATTTCAAATATTGAAACCAAGTAATTGAACCATTTTTAGAAAGATAATTTCAAATTTGATGGCAACAACACATCTAAAATATGTTGGGTCAGGGCCATGTTTCCCACCATGAAACATCTCCTTTTCTTTTAACAGTCTGTAAATGTCTAGAAACTGAGAAAACAAGTTGCTAAAGGTTTTGGAGGGAAATGTTGTCTCATTCTTGTCAGACATAGGATTCTAGCTGTTTTCAATTGGCGACTGCAGACAGGCCAGTTAGGGCATCCGGACTCTTCTACTACAAAGCCATGCCATGTCCTTTGCACACACAGATTTCTCCAGATTCTCGAAATCGTTCGATGTTATTATGAACTACAAATGAAGGGATATTTAAAGTCTTCACATATTTAAAGATTAGTAATAAGGAACATTATTCTGAAATTGTTGCACTGTTTTTAGATGCAGTTTTATTTAGGTTAGTGAACCTCTGCCCATCTTTATTTCTGAGATTCAGCCTCTCTGAAATGCTCTTTTTAGACCCAGTCCTCTTACTGACCTGTTGCCAACTATCCTAATTAGGTGCATATGCTCCTCCAGCTGTTTCTTATTTCTACCACTTACTTTTACAGCCTTCTGGTACCCCAGTTCAAACTTATTTTAGATGTGCTGCTGGCGTCATATTTTTTAAAAAATGTTGTAAGAATTGTATAATTTCCTGTTTTAAACATTTGATATGTTTACTATATTTTATTCAAAATAAAAAACAGGTTTATGAGATTTGCAAATCATTACATTCTGTTTTAATTTACACAAATATGTAGGGGGCAAGCAAAGGTCCAAGTACAGCCATAAAATCTAGTCAGTATTAGCTTGTTCATAAGGTAAAAGCACAGCCGTCCAAAGCAGTTTGCTGTCATCTTCAACAATTCATGCTATATTTTTAAACCTTCACAGTTTCACATCATACAGTTATTTAAACAAAAATATTATAAAATTCTGCTCTTTTGAGTAACCATCAAATTCTATGTGAATAACTGTGTGAAGCTAAATTGGCAGCAGTGAAGAGTTTAAACAGTGTTGAAGTTTTGCAGAGCGGAGATGTATATGAAGATAGTAGTAATCTACTTGGTCTTAGCTGTATTTGGGCTAACCATTAGCTCATCAGTCCTGCCAGAAATAATCTTTGTTTCTACAAAGTGTTTTTCTACAAAATGATTTGTTTTCCTGTTTATAATTTTTTTCCCATCAGTCTTTTTTGCAAACTACTTCTGCATACTTTCTGTTATTTTGACCATTAAGATATCAAAACTTTAAACTTGATCAGAATTAGTGCATTATGACTCTTGCCTTTTGTAACTTTTATAATTTTAAAATATTTAACTTTATTTAAGATAAAAAATTCCTATACAAATACACTGAGATCTTCAATTCCTTCAAAAGCGTTATTCTCTTTGTAATCTGATTTAGCATACTTGCTCTCTTTGTTTTCTTATGCTACTTTTAGCTTTCAGTGACTTTTTAGAATTTTAGCTTCTGTTTTGTTTGCTTTAGCAATTCAGTTTCAGTTTTTTTCAACAAATTTCAGCATTCAACAAGCAGCCTTTACACTGCATTCTCACAGAAAATGCTATTTCTCTAGTTGTTTATAGCCTTTCTACAAAACCCCACTTCAAAATGACTGAAATATTTATTTTCTGATATTTGCATGTGTTCATTCACACAGTCATAAATAATGATTATCCAGATAAACTGTAGACTTTCCTTAACTGCAACTGTAAGCAACAGAAGGTCTGACTGAGTCACATAAACATTCAGCAGGGAGTTCCCACAAACGCTGTCTGCCGTATATCTGACTGCCTCAGCTACAGACACTGACTTCACTGGGTATCTCTCACCAGGTAAATCATGTAGACAGCACCACACCCAAAACTACAGAAATCAGTGTAATGTTGAATGATTCTGCAAAACTGTAGCCGAAATTTAAAATGATTAACAGTGTAACTAAAAGATAAAATTAGGTGAACTATAGCCAAAAGCCAAAACTCTCAAAACCATAGCTAAAAGCTAAAATTTGCAAAAAAGTAAAATTGGCAAAAGAGTAACTCATGGATAAAGTTAGCAAAATTGTAGCTAAAGCTAAAGTTAGCAAGACAGTAGCTAAAAGCTAAATCTAGCGAGATAGTAACTAAAACCTGAAAGGAGTATGGGAAAACAAAAATAAAGCAAGTATGCTGAAGTAGATTGCAGAGACCATGTTTCAAAGGAATTAAAGAGATCTCAGTGCATTTCTACAGGGAAAATGTTCAAAAAGTCACAGTACACTAGTATTGATCAAGACAAATGTTTAGACATGTCAGTGGTTATATCAGTACAAAATAATTTGATTACAGAGAAACGTACAGAAGAAACTCTAAACAGGAGAATAATAGTGTGAATGTTGACTCAGCATTCAGACATTAATTCAGCCTGTGATCCTTTAAAAGCTGTTTCTCCTACAGATCTGTATGAATGTGATTTATATCTGGATTATCAGCCACCCTTTATGGCCGGATGCAATTTCTCGTGACATACAGCATCACCGAGCTCCATGGCGTTAAACATGCACATGAGCACAGACCATTTGCTCATAAATATTCACACATAATGACAAAGAGATTAGCTCATGTCATAAAAGTATGAATAAAAAAATACTGCTTTCATCTTTCACATTCCCTCTGTTGGCTTTACAGCCCATCTGTTGATATAAATATACTCCCTCAGAGTAGTTCACATTATAGGAAGTGTACTCTTTGTTTACGAATATTTAAGAGCATTCTCACACTGACTTCTCTGGGAGTCAAGTCTTTCCACAAAATAATATTTAGAAAAGTCAAAGAGCATAGCCCATTCTGCAATTTATAAACTTTAACAAACAAAAGACACAATGAAGAGGACCACTGTAACAATATACCTAATATTTCTTTAACTGAAGACGGCCGGTAATGTTTAACCCTAATTCAAGATGGCTGCCACAGCTAATAGACCTTAAAAAATACAAAACCGATTAAAATGTAATCAGTTTAACAGATACTGACTTAAGTGGCCTGAGTGTGGTATTAGCTGAGACTGATCCCCAACACATATTCTGAGTGATAACACATTGCACAAAATCTATGTATTTAAATGTTTTCCATTAATTATTTGAAGTCAACTCTGTCTGTTAGCAAAATATCTAATGAATCACTGGACAAATTTTAATGTAACTTTCAGGAACTGTTCCTTAGATGTATCTCTAAAACGGATTAACATTTCAAGCCAACTCAATGTAAGACAGCCACCTAACCCTAGGAAGCACACAAATGTCTATAGCTCAGTGGCTTTTACAGAAATTGAGCTCATATTTTGTGTGTGCGTAAATGAGTCATTCACAACACATACTTCAAGTGCTACTTGTCAACCTTGTCAATCCAATTCAAGATGGCTACCATAGATAACTAAAATAATCAACACAAAAAAGCTAGTTTTACAGATATTGAGTTAAAATTTGATGTGGTACTAGCTGAGCGTCATCCTCAACACAAACTCAAAGCACTAACAGTGTGAGATCTCAAAATACCACATGCATAATGTTATTTTCAATGTGTCGCCAAAATGGCTACAATTCCATCATTTCTCAACATAAGATGATCTTAGTCTAAACCTCTGACAGGAACGGTGGTCGGTGACATGCAATCAAGGAATCCTAGGCCTTTAATGTTTTTTCTCTTTTTGAACCACAGCAGAGATGTGTGTTAATAATGAGTGTGAACGATAAGAAGCAGGCTGTGGACGGGGAAGATGAAAGCACCACCTGTGGCAGGTGAAGAGGACCTGAGTGACCGCCAATACTTCATACACTGACACTCAGGCTACACTCACCATCATTCTTCATATGATCTTAGAAACACACACTGTGTTAAACTCCCCACCCTCGTCTCTTAGCACAAACCTGCAGGACTGTTGGGCCCTCCACCATATTTGTGTCAGAATTAAGAAAGGATGAGAAGTGGTGTCATGTAGCTAAAAGCATGCCAATGTACAAGAGATCAAAACACAGATTTTTCAGCAACACAAAGATAGATACCCTAATATTAAAGCTCTAGAAATCCTAGAAGAAATGCATACTGCCTACCGCCTTTCATGTCAGAGTTTCAGATGAAAATCATCTTATGTTTTGGTCAAACCTTGAAAATAACATTAAGCACAATCTCATGAATCTTGAATTGGTTGAGAACAAAAGTTATTCAGTTGTAGATGTTCATCCAGTGATTATTTCCTGAAAGTTTCATTCAAATCCGTCCTGTGGTTTAGGAGTTATTTTGCTAACATGAACAGATGCACAGATACAGACCATTAAGCATTGAAGATAAAAAACATTAATTATGCTCTTACCATGGCAACCTGACAATGGGTGTAAAATGTTAACCAACAAACAAATATTTTGTCCTCAAAGCTGATGTGACAAAGGCGGAAAAATGGGCAGAGAAAATTGAATCATTTCCTCAGAATTGTCACAACTGCAGTTCTCACAGAACAGAACCTGATCAACATAACTGATCCATGGAAGAAGGAATTGCTGACCCAGTGGGAGCATGACCAGACTCTGACAGAAAGGTATCAGCACACACAGTTTGTCATCACCTGCCCCTGAAGGCGATTCTGTTTTTGCCCATGTCTTTGTGTTTGTTTGTCTAACGCTATAGACAAACAAACACTCACAAAGACTCAGACAAAAGCACCATTGCCCGCCTGTTAGCTGTGGGTGATAATAATGATTAAAAAATATTTCAGGAAACACAACCCAGTATGGTTTGTATGAATTCTGAATTGGAGTTTTTGTAGAAAAGGTCATGGGGAGAACATTTAGAAGCTAACCTTTGAGAGATAAACCCCTCCTGAAACTGAATGACTCGTCACATGACTGAAACACAGGAAACCCTCGGTTTGTCCTCCTGCTGCTTGTTGTTGGCATTTCTTTGCTTTTCTGAATCTGCTGAGCATGCCAGCTCAGGTTTACATCGGTACCTGAGTCCTGTCAGTCTGTCTGTCTTTCTGTTCATTCCACCAGCTCCAGGACTTCATTTCCTGAGCTTTAGGTTTTTCCTGTCTCTCACCCCCACACCGTCTTATCTTTCATGTTCACCCCTCTTGTCCCTCCTCCCAGTACAGTTTCATTTCACGGATTATCTTGCCAGAGACCCCACAGCTTGAAACGTCTCAATCACTTTCCTCCGAGCTGTCACTGGGACATGGACAGGAGTGGAAGTGTAGAGCATGAATATGGAATCTGTGCATTCACAGTCTGCAGTGTTTCCAACTGAGTATGGCACAGAGGTTTGAGCAGAACCTGAAGTTTTTGTGAAAAGAAAAAAAAAAAAACAGTCATGATTAAAGTGTGAATTAAGGGCTTAAGATTCCCTGATAGAATACATATTGCCCTCCACCTTTTCTGCCAGAGTTATAGGTCACATCCACATGAGAACAGTGTTTTGTGAACATATTACAGTTTTTAAAAGGATTCAGCCTTGTGTTCACACAGAAATAGTGTTTTAGGAGCCCTTATACAGTATTTTTAGAAACTGCATTCCACAGTGAGAAAATTTTAAAATGCCACTCTGATGTTTTATGTGAGAGCCAAAACATAACCTTTTAAAAACTATGATGTCATAGACCCACCTCTGAGCTACGACCCCAAGCATGAAAGATGTAACAATGTTTGTATTTTTGCTGCACCTGCCAGTTTCTAAACTACAGTAAAACGTTCATATACTTTATTGAACAGAAAAGGCTGACAAACAATAAAACAGCCTTAAGTAGAGCAGAGCAAAAACCTCAATTTATGTTCTTGTATTCACCATCCTCGCCTTTTCTTCTTGTGTTTACAGTTCAAACTAAAGACTTTATAATATATACAGTCTATGGTCCCTAACCACTGTCCAAGCTTCATGTGCACGCTTCATGTCTTGTTTCCTGTTTCTGGTGTATTTTCGTGCCAGCGGTAAAGCGCCACATACAGGTCTGGCATAGTTACTACAGAATTTTGGGTTGTTTTTTGTTTTTCAGTTTAAATGAAACCATTTGTTAGGATACTTTTAGAAACAATACATAAAATGATCATTTTGGAAAAACATAATTTGCGTGTGGACAAGGCCTCAAAACATTCTCAGATTAGTTTCTGTAATTCTAGAGCACTTGACCTGGGAAGAATTGATGGTAAAAATGTAGAAAACATCACTCAGATAAAAATGTTAACAAGTCTTTATCAAGAAAACACATTTTTTTTTCAGTGTGTTTGATTTTAGATAGGTCTAAACTAATAGGTGAACTATAAATTTACCTGAAAGTGTGCAGCTCATTTTTGGTGAATGTGTGGGTTTTCTTCTGAAAATTTGCAAATCATATTGACTTCTTGTTTTTCTTTCAGCTGCTTCCTTCTTCAGGCGTCACCACAGCAAGTGAACATCAAACAAAAAATGTATCAATTGATTTATACCAAATGTCCTTCCTAATGCAACCTGGGCTGGAACCTGAAGCCTTAGGATTACTAGACTGTGACACTGACCACCGAGCTACCACAGCCCCACTTCTGACTGTATGTAAACATGTTAATCCCATGTGTTCCATAATGTCAAAACCCCTGTCCCTCGTTTACATGTTAGGTTGATGTAAATTGCTGTTGGAGTTTTTTGTTCACACTGAAATCATATGAGACCATGCAAATATAAGCAGAATACTATAACTGGTAAGGACATCTTAAGTGGGAGGGGCTTCATACCACTGTGAAGTACAAGCTTTTATCAAATGTCTGTTTGATGACTGTCGCCTGCTGCTGAAAGGCGAAGGCAGGCAATAATGTGTTTGCCCAGGTCCCTGGGTGTGTGCGTGAGTGTGTCACTTTGTTAGCAAAATATCTTATGAATAAAAGAACAAACTTTTACAAAACTAAGAGAAAGTAATCCATGGCTGTACATTTAAAACTTTCTAACATTTGGAGTCACCCCAACTCAAGATGGCCACCACCGCTTTAACTCAAAGTAAAATAGGCTAGAGCCCAATCAGTTTTACAGATGTTGAGCTAGACTTTGGGGTGGTAGTAGCTGAGAGTCATTGACAACACATACTCCATGTGCTAATTGATAATGCAAAATCTTTACAATGTGCATCAGCTTTATGTTATTTACATTTTGTAACATATATGTAACTTTGGGTCTGATGCTAACAACAGTTGGAAGATCTTCAGTTAAAAAAAGAAGAACTCTTCTGCAGGTCTTCCTGTTTCAGTTCTGCTGCAGCCACATCATTAGAGTCAGGGTCACAAGGTCACAACACACATTTGTAGAGTGAGGATTACCTCATGGGTGATTTGAATAGCACTCACCCCTGCTGCCCCTCTCTCTACCACTCTCCAATTAGAGCTGGGCCAGCTAATAGGCTGAGGAGGGTTTAGTTAGTCCCAAGTACCTCTCAGGGCTGATAAGCAGCAGATTCTTTCCTCCTAAGCCTGGATTTACTCAGACCTTACAACGCAACACAGAGTGGGACTGGGCTCTGAAACATGACCTAAAAACCATCTGCAACAATGATCCCTGTTTGAAAGATTATTAGTTGGAAATGATATCTTTTTACAGCCAGAGCTTTATTATTGCCCCTCGCTGAATGGCAAAGGGGAACAATAAAGTTTTTGCCCATCTTTGTGTGTCTGTCTATGACCAAAATATCCCACAAACCACTGGACAAAAGTTAATGAAACTTCCAGGAAAGAATCACTGAATGTACCACTACAACTGATAGACTTTTGGAGTCAGTCCAATTCAAGATGGTCACCACAGCTATTCAATATTAGCCAACACACCTATATTGAGCTAAAAATAGTGTAGTTGTAGCTGAAAGTCATTCACCACACATGCTCTGAGCAGACATCTTGTGATACTGCATTGCACATGTTATTTTCAAGGTTTGTCCTTAACAGCTAGAAATCAGTCATTTCTCAACACAAAATATATAAAAAATACAATATACGTATTTATATATGTATATATACACACATACATACGCAAACACACACAAAACTGACTATTTATGCAAAACAACAACTGACTTCATACAAACCATGAACTGTATTTCTACAAATCCCAGACTTTATTAATATGAACCTTAGTATTTATGAACTGTTGACAGTATTTTTTTGAATAATAGACTGTATGTGTGTGCATTTATATAGATATACAAACAATTGACTGTATTTATACAAACCATAGACTACATTAATATTAACCATAATATATACAAACTATAGACTGCATATGTATGAGCTATAGATGTATTTATTCAAGTCACAGGCTTTAGATATATGATTTTGCCCCCCCATTTTAAGACATAATAGGCACCCATGCTTGTACTTGTACTCGGTTTGAAAAAACGTGGAATCGGTTCATCCCTAACAAAAAGTGAAGTGAAAACTGATTTGAGTTGATATCTGCTGTCTTCTACAGTCTTGTAAAAACTCCAGAAAGTACAGCACCTCTTACAGAAACCCTTTCAACTTGTTGAGGTAGCACATTTTTAAGGGGTGGGGAGAGGGCAGTGGGGAGGGAGCCTGGGTGGAGCAGCTCACAAATGGCCCTTTCAGGCCCTAGCTTGCACCAGCACTGCTCACAGCTGCTGTATGATTGATGCCCAACTCCCCAGCCTGTCAACAACTCCATTCTCTGCCTCTCCACTAAAGAAAATCCCTCCCAATGGCCGTCCACATTTCTGATCTTCTCACAGCTTTGCATAAGAACGTTGTGGGCAAGCCCTCAATAAACAACTCCCCCTCAGTACATACCACACAGGAAACAACGTATTTGGAACAGTATTTTTGGAACATCTCCACTCATCTTTATTCAGCATGGATTTGACTCTTCTTGTCCCCACATCACATGTTCATCTCATTTCCACTCAAATCCTCAGAGACACATTCTTAATCTCTGTGTGTCACAGATCCATCTCACTGTTTCACTAAAGCTTAAGATACCGTAGTTTACAAACCTCTGTTTTAAAAAGTCTGTCAATCAAGATATTTATTCAGAGCAGAGCAAATTCATTTTCAATAACTATTCATTCTTAGGCTGAAAAAGACATGAAAAGAACAAAGGCCTAACAATGCTTAAAGAATATATATCACCTGCTGCCTTTTTACGCCAGAGTTTTAGACTAAGATCATCTTACAATGAAAAGGGACAGGATTGTAGCTGTGTTGGTCACACTTTGTAAATAAGATGTCCGTGCTCAGAGTACATGTTATGAATTTCTCTCAGCTAGTATAACACCAAATTTTAGTTCAGTATTTATTAAATTGACTGTTATAACTATTTTGTGTTCACTAAGGTTGATTAGCTGTGGCAACCATCTTGAATTGGGTTGACTCCAAAAGTTAATCCATTGTAGAGTACATCCAATGATTACTTTCAGAGCGTTTCATTAGAATCTGTTGGATGGGTCATGCAATACTTTGCTAGCAACAAATATGTTTGATGCCAAAAGTTAATCCCAATGTTTTAAAAGATAGTGTCATTTGAAACAGCAATGTCAATGGGAATGATGCTCAGCTACTTCCATACCAAATGTTAGGTCAATATTTGTAAAATAGGCTGAGTTATAACTATTTTCTTAGTTCAGTTGGATACGGCAGCCATCTTGAATTGGGTTGAGTACAAATGTTAATCAGCTGTAGATCAACCCAGTGATTACTTTCTGAAAGTTTAATTTAATTTGTTAAGTGGTCTATAAGATATCTTGCTAACAGACAAAGTTGACTACAATGATTAATGGCAAATTTTTAAACACATCATCATGCATGATCAGTTAGAAACAAACACACACACACACACACATATGCAAAAACATAATTGCCCTTTCTCCTATCTGTTCACTCATTAGTTGAAAAGACATGAAAAAAGGAACTTAGTGACTACTGGTCAGACTAATGATGAATGAAAAAGTGACAGGAATTTTACTGGGCAAATGATGAGGGCTGCAGAGCTTTTCACGCAAGTCAAAAATACATATTTACATATAATGCTATGGGGTCATCAAGTGTAGAGTCAAAGTTAATGAAAATGAATAATGGAAAGTGTGCATTAGGCAACTTCAGTAATTACTGAGCTACTTGGCCAAGGTGATTTCCCCCCAGGAGGGAACAGCCAGAGGACACAGTACAACTGGAAACTTTCTCCTGTTCTTCCACATGCATGTGTGCACCGCCCTTCATCAGTAGGGTAAGTTGGAGTAAAGTGTTAACATCCGATTAGGATGGTTGGAGAACTGAGTAATGGAGCTGTCCTTCAGAGCACGTCATCTTTTAAGTGATGTTCTGTCTAATAGTTATCAATAGTAAGTACCTTATCAGCTATGACATCAGTCATTGAGCATGGAGTATGTGGAAAAGGACAAAAGTCTTTGTCCAGCCTAAACTAACGGCTAGCCAAACAAATAGCCTGATTGTTTTCAATCATTTTTTTAGGCTTATAGAACAATTGTTTTTGAAAAACAACACACTGGTGTCAAAGAACGCTACAATTGCTAACATTAAACCTCTACACTACTGCATGACGCCGTTTATTTTTTTTTAGTTTTCTTAACCAAACGTCTGTGTTACTACACTAAACTGCGTCTGCAGAGTGGGTATGACCAGTTTTAAGGTATACCACGGTGTGTAACTCTCCTGTGGCCTTCAGGTCAAATGAACCCAAAGTTACAAGGGCTTCTTTTTTTCCTTTCTTCAGTTACGAGGACTTCAGGAGGGTTAAATGTCATGGAGTCAAAACCAGTACTGTAATATCGTTTCTACAGTTGAGACAGAGACATGGCTTTTTTTTTATCTCCATATTGTCTGCTCAAATCTGCTAAGGAAAAATCACTGTTTTAAAAACAACCTTCTGACTATCTGGAGTTAAATTTATAAATCAATCTCAATACTTGTGATTAAATAA
>JAOXNZ010000064.1:4324169-4334261 GCA_028566095.1 Kryptolebias brasiliensis | reverse complement strand
GGCTAGAAATAGTCGGGCTCACCTCAACGCACGGCTCTGGCTCTGGAACCAGTCTCCTTGAGAGGGGTTGGACACTGTTTCACTCTGGAGTCGCCCCTGTTGAGAGGCGCCGAGCAGGAGTGGACATACTTGTTGCCCCCCCATCTTGGTGCCTGTAAGTTGGAGTTTACCCTGGTGAACGAGAGGGAAGCCTCCCTCTGCCTACGTGTGGGGGGACAGGTCCTGACTGTCGTTTGTGCTTATGCGCCGAACGGCAGTTCAGATTACCCACCCGTTTTGGAGTCCTTGGAGGGGGTACTGGAGAGTCCCTCTCCTGGGGACTCTCTTGTTATGCTGGGAAACTTCAACACTCACGTGGGCAGTGACAGTGAGACCTGGAGGGGTGGGGTTGGGAGGAACAGCCCCCCTGATCTGAACCCGAGCGGTGTTCTGTTGTTGGACTTCTGTGCTCGTCATGGATTGACCATAACGAACACCATGTTCAGGCATAAGGGTGTCCATATGTGCTCTTGGCACCAGGACATCCTAGGTCGCAGTTCAATGATCGACTTTGTCATCATTTCATCTGATCTGCAGCCGCATGTCTTGGACACTCGGGTGAAGAGAGGGGCGGAGCTGTCCACTGACCACTACCTGGTGGTAAGTTGGCTCCGTTGGTGGGGGAGGATGCCGGTCAGACCTGGCAGGCCCAAATGTATTCTGAGGGTCTGTTGGGAACGTCTGGCAGAGTCTCCCGTTAGACAGAGCTTTAACTCTCACCTCCGGGAGAACTTCGAACATGTTCCGGGGGAGGTGGGGGACATTGAGTCCAAGTGGGCCATGTTCCGCGCCTCCATTGTTGAGGCGGCTTATCGGAGCTGTGGCCGCAAGGTAGTTGGTGCCTGTCGTGGTGGCAACCCTCGAACCCGCGGGTGGACACCGGCGGTGAGGGATGCTGTCAGGCTGATGAAGGAGTCCTATCGGACCTTTTTGGTCTGTGGGACCCCAGAAGCAGCTGACGGGTACAAGGCAGTCCAAGCGGCATGCTTGGACTGGTCGCTGATGCATGGGAGGAGTTTGGAGAGGCCATGGAGAAAGACTTCCGCACGGCTTCGAGACGAATCTGGTCCACCATACGGCGTCTCAGGAGGGGAAAGCAGTAAAACACAAACACTGTTTATAGTGGGGGTGGTGTGCTTCTGACCTCAACTCGGGACGTCGTGGGTTGGTGGGCGGAATACTTTGAAGATCTCCTCAATCCTACCGGCACGTCTTCCATTGAGGGGGCAGAGGCTGGGGACTTTGGGTCAGGCTCACCAATCTCCGGTGCTGAGGTCACCGAGGTGGTTAAAAAGCTCCTCGGGGATCAACTGATGGAAATTGGCACCTGCCACTGGCCAAATGCAGGTAAATGTTTGAAGTGGTGTGGCAGGTTTGCAATTTGAACAGAAAAAAAAAATGCGTCTGGACCAGAATTCGGATCCTGATTGGATCTGGAAAAAAAACAAAAAGAAAACTCAAAGCTGATGTCAAGAAACGAGTCGCTGCACATCAGCCACCATGTGGGGGAACTTGAACTATCTGGGCATCATAGGATGAGGCCGTCCATACAGCTGCACGGCTCAGGGATGACTGACAAATACTCGACCTGTCAGCCAGCTCCATCTGAAAGGCTCTACTTGAAAGGAACTCCAGCACCGTGAGGACTTGAAGTGGCACCGGGAACGCACGGCTCCTCCTAGTTTCCCCGTGTAAAGCTGGGGCCAGTTCAACCCAGAGGTTTAAAAGAATGTCCCTGAGCAGTTTGAATCTGATAATAATCCAGGCATCATGGTGTTCCAGCAGGTCTGTGTGATCCCTGAAAACTCCCTCCCTCTCACTTCTTCCATTGCTGATGTTCTCCAGCAGCACCAAAGCTGCCATTGGTCCACCATTACGCACAGCTTTACGCAGCTATTTATGGACGCGTGTCATTACCTACACCTTGTCGACCTTAGGAATCATCACACCTGACTTGTTCTGAATTAATCTGCTGATCCGACAGTTTTCCTCTCAATGAGAATGGAAGAGCTCCTTAAACCACTCACATGCATTTTATTCTCCTCAGCTGTCTGTGCGTCTCGTAAGCGTCCCGCCACCGATGCATGTTTTCATTTACACATGACAAAACCAGAGGAAACTTCACAGTTTATACTGGACTGAGGTTGTTTTGATCATTTTTTAGGTGTGTTATGTTATGTTAAATGTTAATGTTATGTTACGTATGATGTTAAATGTGGTTCAGTTTCATTGTATCTGGAATTAGGGATACTTACAGTGAAAACAAGTGTTGTTTGCTTCTTTATGTTTTCAGTAGTTCCTTTCTTGACATCCATGCCTATATACACCCATTCGAATTGTGTCTGGGGCTTCTTTTCATTCTGATTTGTCATTTGAGTCTGATCGCTTTTGTCTGCATTATCACGGTCATCAGCAATCTTTAACTGATCATCTAGGGTTGGAAATAAAAAACAACTGTTAGGTTTTATAACTCCCACAATACAAACTGTTAGCATTCATAAATAAATTATTTTCAGCTTTAATATTTCTGTCAGGATCTGTGTTTTGAGTTATTTTATCTACTGTGCTTGGTTTTCATGAATTACTTCTGTTCTTGAGATCCTTGTGTTTGAGTTTGTTCCCTGTGTTTTATTGTAATGTCTTGTATGGTTTTGCTCTCTCTGCCATCACTCATTCCCTCTCAGTAGTTTTCCTGTCGGATTGCCACGCTCACATCACCTGTTCTCCATTACCTGAAAGTCCCTACTGTAGCCAATTTCCCCATTTATCCTCAGTCTTTATAATCAGTCTCTGCCATCTCCTCTGCAATGGTTCATTGTTGGTTTCATGCCACAGTCAGGTTCATGTCCTCGTGCCTCCCTGTGATCTCCTGAGTTGGATTCAGTTTTTTCTGCCTCGTCAGCCTTTTGTTTTAGCTCCTTTAATAAATTAAGTTTGATCTTCGAGTCTGCCTTCATTCTGTGTTCCTGCCTCCTGCCTGACCTGACAATTTTAAAAACTAACATTTCTATATCACAGATAAACAAAACTCACCATCGTACGACTGAGACTTGAAGGTGATGCTGCAGCTCTGGGTGTCGAAGGGAAATCTGTAAACGCGCATCTTACAGTTGGTGACCATCACCTCCTCGTTCAACCAGCTAACTGCACCATGGGACCAAATTGTAACATAAGGACTTGGAGGGTTTTTGCTCCTCTCTATCCTGCATGAAAACAAATGTGTGCACAAAACTTTAGGCTTTGGATAGTTTCACACCTGTGACTCCTGCTTGAACTAATGAGCAGATCTTTTCTGTGCGTGTCGGAATATGAATGTTGTGGTTTTTCTTAGAAATGATAAAGTTCTCCATCAGTTGCAAATTTAGTTGAATGTGCAGAAATATTGAGTGTAAGAGCATGCACGTGCTTTTCAAACTTACTGTTCTGCAACGATTATATCTGGTTTCCACAGAGATCCGGCTGGAACGTTTACTCTAGAAATGTCACAGAAATCACTCTGATTCCACTGAATGTGGTGATTACTCCATCCCTGAACAGAAAGGTGAGAGGGGGGAGGGAGGGGGACATGTGGTTTAAAATAAAAACCTTCTACAATGGATGGACAGGTAAGAACAGCTGAATCAGTGTTTTTTTTTTCTTTAAGGCAACTTACAACATGAGTCCAAATATGTAGAATCAGAGTTTGAGCTATCTCACTCTGTGGACAAAAAAAAAAAGCAGTTCATGTAAAAAAAAAAAATCTTTTTAGTTTCTGATTTAACATATTGTGACGCAATAAAATCCAAACTGTAGGTACATTTACTCTGATAAAAATCAGTCTGAATTCTGTTCAATTTTTTGATAAAATGTCACTTTTTAATTTTAAAATGCAGAATGTTCCCATTCTTTGAGCATTACAGACGTGACTCAACTTCCTTGTGTTAATTAAGTGATGTTGCCGTAGCAACAACCTTTATGTAAGTTACCTGAATTTAACAAAAAATAAAGACTTACCACATCTAGGATAGCATAGATCCCCACATTGAGAAATACATCAACAGAGTTTTTGTGATGTTTCAGAGGACGGCTCATGGTGAGCAGATCTTTTTTGCTGGTCAGGTCCAGGGAGTTCAACAAATCCTGCTCAGTGCAGTTATCTTCTGAAAAATATTAAGACTGTTTCAGAAAACCACAATTAATCAATACACTGTCTGCCCTCTTGCTTTGTAAATGTTTAAATCATTGACTTGTACATAACAGGATAAAGGTTTTTATTCTATACTCAGCAGTTCATGGGCTAGAACATCTTTTTCTCATTAGCTCTGCAGTATTCTGCCAACACATTTACAGTATGTAAGAAGATGGAGGTGGTGAAAAGTCTCATCTTTCTTTGTCATCAAACAAGCTGTAAAACCAGGAGTCCTCAGTCATATCCCAGAAAGTGACTATTGTTAAATTATGCATAGAACCAGTTGAAACCATAGTTTTTTCTTATCGGCTCTGGGTTAAAAACATCATTATTCAATACGACAACTGTGCACAGAGTCTGGTTTACAGATGGTAAGAAGAAGATGGTGGACGCAGGTAAGTAACTTAAAAGTTTTATTTCTGTCAGGAAGAGGCTGGAGGGGATAACCAGAGGAGCTGCAACAAGAGGATATGGGTGAGTATGGTTACTAGAGATATTTCTTGCTGAAAGCGTCTGGAGATTCTTCTTAGAAAAAGATCCAAATGGTTATTGTTCAGGCTGATGTTGATTCTTGGATTCCACAGAAGGAGGAAAGAATCCACTTGCTGATTACCAGGAGACACGAGGACTGCAGAAACACAGAAGACACAAGGTAAGTTCTAAAAACGTAAAGACGAGTTGTTATTTTACTCACCAGGCTTGGGGTTGGACTACCATAAGGTATGCAACGTTCCAGCAATGAGTTCTGGTATGACTGCAGCTTAAATACCCACCAGGTGGTGATCAGACGTCATTAGACACAGTTGAAGGTAGTTAGCTCCGCCTGCCACTTGAAACTGCAATGAAGGAAGTTAAGCACAACACACTGGAATCCTCATAGTACCCCCCTCTCAATGATCGCCTCTTGGTAATCTCAAACGCTTCTCTGGATGATTCCTATAAAATCTATAAATGAGATCAGGATCCAAAATGAATGACCTCTCTCCTCTGGTCCATAACCCTCCCAATCTACCAGGTACTGTAACCCACGGCCCCTACGACGCACATCCAGAATGCACCTGACTGAATATGCGGATGATCATCAATGATGGGGGGGGGGGTCAGAAGGACGGCAAAGAGGACTGTTAACAACAGGTTTAACCAGGGATACATGGAAGGTGGAGTAAATTCTCATAGATGGTGGTAACTGAAGTTCAACTGCAGAAGGATTGATTATTTTTACAATGGGAAATGGGGCAATGAACCTGGGTGCAAGCTTTCTGGGAGTGTCTTTCAGAGAGATGTCGCGAGTGGACAGCCAAACCTTTTGTCCCACCTGATACTGCGGAGCAGGGCGTCAATGACGATCGGCATACCTCTTGTTTTCTGTGGCTGTCCTAAGCAAAACAGTCTTGGTCTGCTGTCAGATCTTCCGACAGCATCTAAGATGATGTTGTACCGAAGGAACTGCTATCTCAGCCTCCTGACTGGGGAACAGAGGAGGCTGGTAGCTTAGGGAAGCTTCGAAAGGCGAGAGACCTGTAGCAGAGAAGGTGAGAGTGTTATGAGCATATTCTATTCATAACAAATGCAAGCTCCAGGACGAGGGATTGTTCTTAATGACACATCTGAGGGTTGCCTCCAATTCCTGGTTACAGCTCTCCGTCTGTCTATTTGACTGAGGGTGATAACCAGACGTCAAACTTCGTGAAGCTCTTAAGGGGTTGCAGAATGCCTTCCAAACTTGTGACACAAACTGGGGTCCACGGTCAGAGACAATGTCCACGGGGATGCCATGATGATGGAAAATGTGCTGGGATATTAATTGCGCAGTCTCCATAGCAGATGGTAGCTTCTGAAGAGGAATGAAATGAGCAGTTTTAGAGAAACGGTCAATGATGGTAAAAATGACTTACCATTAGACGGAGGAAGTCCGGTGAAGAAGTTAACAGCAATGTGGGACCAAGGTCGGCTTGGAGTGGGTAGAGGTTGAAGCAAACCAGAAAGGGATTGATTTCCACTTTTATTTCTGGCACAAGTTGGGCAGGCAGAAACAAATTCTCAAATATCCTTGTTCATGTTTGGCCACCAAAGGTTTTTCTGAATAAAAGATGACATATGGTTAGTGCCAGGATGACAGGTTACCTTAGAGTTATGACACCACTGAAGGACTTGGGAAACGACTGCCTTCAGGACAAACAGCTTATTGGGAGGACCATCTCCAGGATAAGGCTCTGTCTCTTGAGCCTGGCAAATAGCCTCTTCAGTGTCCCAGGTCAGAGCTCCCACCGAGCAGGAAACGGGTAAGATGGTTTCTGGTTGTCTTGGCTCATTTTCAGGAAAAAACTGTTGAGAGAGAGCATCAGGTTTAGTGTTTCGTGATCCTGGACAGTAAGTGATAGTGAAACTGAATCGGGTGAAAAACAGAGACCACCGGGCCTGTCGTGCATTCTGAATGTAGGCAAGATTCTTATGATCAGTCCAGATAATAAAGGGAAGGCTTGTTCCCTCTAGCCAGTGTCTCCATTCCTCTAGAGCTAACTTGATAGCCAACAACTCACGGTTAGCGACGTCATAATTCCTCTTTGCTAGGCTTAATCGACGAGAAGAAGGCACAAGGGCGTAACTTGCCATCCTCCTCTGCTCGCTGAGACAGAACAGCTCCAACTCCTATATCAGATGTATCCACCTCCAAATGAATTGCTTCTTGGGATCTGGGTGAGGAAGAATAGGAGCAGAAGTAAACAATTCTTTTAACCTTCTAAAAGTCTTGTCCGCCTCAGGAGTCCAAATGAACTGATGAAGGGTGGAGGTGAATTGAGTGAGGGGAGATGCATTCTGACTGTATTTCTTGATAAAACGACGATAGAAGTTATCAAAACCCAAAAATTGCCAGAGCTGCTTACAATTCTTGGGTGTTGGCCATTCCGAAACTACTTTGATCTTTTCAGGGTTCATCCGAACCTGCCCACTTTCAAAAATGAAACCCAAAAAGGAAACAGTTGACACATAGAACTCTGAGGATATCGTCAAGGTACACAAAAACAAACTGGTCCAGAAAATCTCTTACGTTATTGATAAGTGATTAGCGTTTCTTAAGTCCAGTTTTGTGAATATCTTAGCTGAGTCTAATTGTTCCAGAACTGAGTCCATGAGAGGAAGGGGGATACTTATTCTTAATTGTTATTTGGTTGAGACCTCGGTAGTCAATACAGGGGCAAAGTGACTTGTCCTTTTTCTCAACAAAAAAGACCGAAGGTAGTTAGCTCCGCCTGCCACTTGGAGCTGCAACGACAACAGAGTGGAATCTTCACAACAGTTTGATGTTAGTCGCCTTCTGAAATATGACTGACGACTTCTGGTTTTACAGCTTGTATGCAAACTTTCATTATGATATTTCAGAAAAAATAGTATATTTAAAAGATGCCTTACACATTTTTGTACCTGTTCATATCATTATAATTCTTAGATAGGTTTTCGCTTGTTTTCCGTAGATTCAGCTTTATGGACCCAGTGGTTAGCTAAGATCTGCAGGGACAAATTTAGCCTTGTGCAAAGCACTCACTTGTGTAGCCAGCATTTTGAACTGTGTGACTTTCTGGTGACTCCCGGCGGGGTAAGAGAGTTCCATAAAGGTCCTGTAGCAATTCTCATTCACCGGAACAAATAAAAAACCCACCAAGACCTAAAGTTTGGTCACTGCCCAGAAAGCCCTACACCAGAGGGCAATAATGACTGACCGCAAGCTTGATATGGAGATGGAGGTCACGGCCCAATCATCTGGACCGGAGGAGGCAACTCACTGTGTAGGCTGGGACCCCGTCAATGAGTCGGGCGGGAGGAGGGGGTCTGGAGGAGGGTGTAAGCCCAGAGTTGATGTGGGGTTTGACCCGAGATGTATGGAAGGTGGGATGGATATGAAGTGATTTGTGGAGTTGTAAACAAATAGCCACTGGGTTCAGCACCTTTGAAACCAGAAATGGGCCAATAAAGCATGGAGCCAATTTCTTACTGTCCACCCGGAGAGGGATGTCTCTGGTGGACAGCCATACCCTCTGCCCAAGAGCATACTGTGGAGCGGGAGAGCGGCGATGATTGGTCTTTCTTGAATAAACAGCTGAGGTCTCCAGGAGAGCCTTCCTGGCCCTTCTCCAGGCACGTTGGCAACGGAGGGCTACCGCATGGGCAGAGGGCACTTTGGACTCCCTCTCCTGGGAGGTAAATACTGGTGGCTGATACCCATAAACTGTGTAGAATGGTGACAGGCCAATGGCACTGGATGGGAGAGAGTTGAGAGCATGCTCCACCCAGGGCATATTTTGGGACCACTTGGTGGCTTCTCGTTCACACAACATCCGGAGTTTGATTTTAACTTCTTGGTTGACTCGCTCGGTTTGGCAATCAGACTGAGGATGGAAGCCAGAAGATAGGCTCACCTGGATCCCCAATAGTCACAGAACTCCCTCCAAAACTGTGATATAAACTGAGGGCCCCGATCCGAGACTATATTGGTGGGTAAGCCATGGAGACGGAAGACCTCCCGAACCAGAGTCTCCGCAAGTTCTTTAGCTGTTGCCGGATCTGTATGACAAGGTAAAGTTAAAGCGACTAAAGAATAACGCCCACCTGGCCTGACGGGGATAAAGTCTTTTAGCAGACTTAACATACTCAAGATTCTTATGGTCTGTCCAAAGAAGAAAAGGTGTCTCTGCTCCCTCCTGCTCCTCTCTTTCTTTCTCTCCAACAGTCTTAGATCGATACGAGTCGCCAGGTCCTCCAACTCCTTCAGTGTCTGCGGAACCTCATGGGTGGCGAGTTCATCCTTGATCTCCTCGGTCAAACCTTGGTAAAAAACATCAGCTGCAACAGTATGAAAGTCAAAAATGTAGTCGGTCACCCTTCTTCTGCCTTGCTTTAATGATACTTGTCCTCTTGCAGCCTCCCTCTCAGGTAGAACTGGGTCAAAAACCCGAGTGAGTTCTTTGGAAAAAGTTCTGACTGAATAACAAATATCAGAGTCTCTCTGCCACTCAGCAGTGCCCCATAACTAAGCTCGATCAGACAGTAGAGATATAGCATAGGCAACCCTGGATCTTTCAGTGGGAAAAGAGGAAGGTTGTAATTAAAAATGGATCTCACATTGAGTCAGGAAGGGTCTGCACATCCAAGGATCCCCCTAGAACACCTCAGGTGGGGTTAGTCGAGGTTCGTGGACTGGTGAGACTCGAGACTGCGAGGACGAGGCTGCCTAAACCGCTGGAGTTTCTGATTGAGGACAATGAGAAGCAGACATGGCACGTAGCATATTCATCATTTCAAAGACATTATTCTTAAGTTTAGTTATTGAATTCTCCACACCTAAACGCCATTCCTGTGTTGGTGTCGGATCTATACTGGCCAGATTATATTGTCACGTCAGATACAGTGGATCCGAAAGATTTGACCAAACACAATAGGTATGAAGAGATTTATTAAGGAACAGGATATGGTGGGGGAGCTCCCAGGTGGATTAGCGGTTAGGTTCCTCCATGGGTTAACTTCAGAGAAGTCAAAGGAAATCCCCAGAAGCCTTCTTTGCACAACCCAGAAGACAGCCCTTGATTGGTGGGCAGAACATGGTCAGAATTTGGGTCCGTAGTCCACGTTCCGAAAGCCAAGGGAGGTATGGAGTCTGACATGAGCAAGGCAAAGAGGCAAGATCCAGAGGGCAAAAGTGAGGTCAGGAACCGGGAATCAATGGGAGGCAAGGAAATAGTGCTGGACATCTACACACAGGAACTGCTGTCGATAATCTGGCAAGGTGTCTGTGGTAGGAGGGAGCTTAAATAGAGCAGAGCAAAGGAGCAGGCACAGGTGAGCTGAATGAACTGATTGCAGACTCATCCGTGAGCAGGCACAGAAATCAA
>JAOXNZ010000064.1:4221924-4233538 GCA_028566095.1 Kryptolebias brasiliensis | reverse complement strand
CCCCATATAAATAAATTTGGATAAAAAAAATTGTTCTCTCTGAATTCTGTTTCAGCATACTTGCAGTTTTTGTCTTCTTATGCTACTTTTAAATTTTACTGTTCTGCTACTTTTAGCTGTGAGGGATTTACCCCCTCACTAACATGTGCTGTATTTATGTATTTTCTTTGCCCTAATTAATTTAATTCATAAATGGTTTTTTTTTTGTTATTTGTGTTGATCTACTTGGGGAGGTTTAAACCTGGTCGATCGGTTTATTCATTTAACTGTAAGTTTTTGTTTTCTCATCACACTCTCCTCTTTGAGGTCACCTGGTCATGTGTTGCTATGGAAGCACACCCATGAGCAGTCAGACAAGGAACTGGTCTGTTTAATCAGCCTCACTGGGAAAACCCACATTGACTGAGAGGGAGGGAAGATGGCTTGGATTGTGTTTGGGTTTAGATTGTTGTTTGTTGAGTGACAGGATCGATAAAAGTATATTTTATTAGTAATTTTGTCAGACATTATCTGTATATACCTTAATTTATCAATCCATTTATTTCTGCCTATCTGTGGTCTGGTTGCTATGGCAACAGGTCTAGGAGGGAAACCCAGGCATTCCTCTTTCCCAGCAACACTTTGAACCTCTTCTTGGGGCATGTAAGGCACTCCTAGGTCAGAGAAGATATTTTCCTTCAGGTCTCCAGTGAGGGAGGGGAAGGGGGGGGGCACTCAGGAGAAATCCTAATCAAATGCCAGAACCATCTCAGCTGACCCCTTTCAGTGAAACAGAGCAGTGGCTCTATTCCAAGCTCCCCCCAGATAACAGAGCTCTTCACCTTATCTCTAAGGTTGACCACAGCCACCCAACAGAGGAAGCTCATTTCAGCCGTTTGTATCCGGGATCTTAAACCATATCTTATAACCATCTGTGAGGATTGGAACATAGATGGACCAGTAAATTGAGAGCTTTGTTTTTCGGCTCAGTTCCCTCTTCACTTCTATGGACCACCAGAGCAATGCCCCATTACTATAAACAAGGCCCCAATCTGTCAGTCATTTGATCTCACGCTTCATCATATTGTGAACAAGCCTCTGAGACTGTACTATATGATAAAAGAGGGAGGCAGAGGACCAGTGTGAGTCAGAGCCACTATACAAGATGAAACAACTAAGGAGTACATCAGGAAAAAAAGGCCCCAATGATTAAATGCTAAGTAAATGTCTCAAGCATCAGAAACTCAGAGTCAAAGATGAGCAACAACAGGAACCATCCTTATCTGAAAAGATAAGCCTCTGCATTGCATGTATCATCAGCAGACTGAGGATGTGGATCATATTATCAAATCCTATCAGTGGCTAGAGAGGGCTTTACTGAAAGACAGCACAGAGGCACTAATCATGGCAGCACAAGAACAGGCCCTCGGTACAAGTGCAGTGGAGGCAGGGGTCTATCATACAGGACAGGACCCAAGATGCAGGCTGTGTAAAAATGCCCCTGAGACATAATCACAAGATGGAAGATGCAGCCAGGCAAAGCATAAATGGAATGCCATAACCAGGTACATTTGTGCTGAGTATGGACTGGAGGTTCATGGCAAAGTGGGAGACTTCACCAAGGGTGGTAGAGAATGACAGGACTAAGATACTGTGGGACTTCCAGATCCAGACTGACAAACAGGTGATGGCTAATCAACCGGACATTGTGGTGGTCAACACGATACAGAAGAAGCCAGTGGTGAACGATGTAGCAATCCCAAGTGTCTATAACATTAGGAAGAAGGAGCACGAGAAGCTCAAGAAATACCAAGGGCTGAAAGAGGAAATAGAGAAGTTGTGGAGAGTCAAGGCCTCAGTTGTGCCAGTGGTCATCAGAGCACTCAGTGCTGTGATCCCCAAACTGGAAGAGTGGATCCAACAGATCACAGGAACAACCTCAGAGATCTCTGTCTAGATAAGCACAGTTTTAGGAACAGCTGAGATATTGTGCAGGACCCAGGCCTCAAGCTCCTAAGTCTCTGGTAGAGGCCTGGAAGCTTCATCTTTTATTTTACTTTTTGTCACATTTTGGCAAGCTGGGCCCTCCTAAGTCGTGTACAGCAGGCAAGATGTAATTTTTATTGGTCTAGAAACAGTTCTCCAGTTACAAGCCACTTCCAACAGGCTCATAACATCCCAGTAGACATATCCAGACCACCATGGGCTCCGTGGATTGTCGGCTCTACCAAAAGCAATGCAGGCAGAGGAGAGAGAGGAAACAAAACCGGACCTGCTGAGCAGGTCTGCAAGTTTAGATAAGGAAAGACCCACATAGATTCCCACTACCGGAGCTAAGAATATGGGAAGACAACTTCATTCAAGATTGTTGTGTACTGATTATAACTTACATCTCTACTGACGCTAATGTTAACCTAGCCCTCACCCACCTGCAGACCTAGTAACCAGACAAAAGAATGTTCATTCTGAGGTTGTACATAATTGATGGAGACTTTAACCAGGCCTGCTTGAAGACTGCTCTCCCTAAATTCACACAATATGTAAATGTGCCACCAAAGATGGGAACATACTGGATCATATTTATTGTAACTGTGCTTAAAGAACAGTGCCACAGCCCCATGTTGGACAATCAGTTCATCTGTCTCTGCACCTCTTTCTGCTCAGAAGAAGATTCAATCCCACCCTAAAAAGTCAACAACACTTGGCCTGAAAATGCCCTTTCCCAGCTACAGAACTATTTCATGAATACAGATTGGAATATGTTTGAAAATCCGGACCAGGAAGACTACACACAAACAGTGCTGAGAACATCACTGTGCAAAAATGAATTAGGGTCTTCCCTACCTAGAAGCCCTGGATGAACAGTGAAGTCCTACTCCCGATTAAAGTCTGCAATGCTGCCTTTAAAGCAGGAGATAATGCACATTACAGCATTGCCAGGGCAAACCTGAAAAAGGGCAATAAAGCAGCAAAGGAATCACACAAACAGAAAATTGAGGGCTATCTCACTGACAACAATCTGTGACAGGTATGGCAGGGACCAAACGACATCACAAACTACAGGGACAGCAACACCTCAACTGTTAAAGGCAACGCTTCACTAGCTGAGGAATTGAACAGTTGCTTTGCACGTTTTGAGGCCAGTAGGTCATCAAGCCACCCCCAGCCTACAGCAGCATCTCACTGACCTTTCATCTGTACCGGGGGAGGCGAGAACTTAGATGGGTTAATCCGAGGATAGCTGTTGGTCCTGATGGAATACTTGGTAAGGTACTGGCATCATGTGTACACTCACTTAGTGAATTTAATGAACTCTCATTAATAAATTATTGAGTCTGTGCCTGACTCAAGCAACTATCGTCACATGCCTCAAATCAGCCACGATTGGTGATGACGTGCTTTGAGAGGCTAGTCTCATGTCACATCAAGGACTACCTCCTCTCAGCATTTGATCTTCATCAGTTTGCCTATAGGGCAAACCGCTCCACTAAAAATGCCATCACTCTAGCCCTTCAATCAATGCTGAGCCACTTGGAACAACCTGGGACAAATGTCAGACTACTGTTTGTATATTTCAGTTCAGGCTTCAGCACAATAATTCTGGACATTCTCATAAATAAAAAAATAAATACTGGACCTAGAGTGGACCATGCCCCCTTTCAGATCAATGAAGACATGGTGGAAATAAGTTCCTGGGTCCAGGAGCTGAACTTGTGTGAAAACAGCAAAGCATTGATGGTGAAGGCCCAAGACAGATTAAACTTCCCGAGGATCCTCAGGAAGAACAAATTAGGTCAGAGGCTGCTGGTGACCTTCTACAGAACCACCATAGAATGCAATCTTGTAATGCATCACTGCATGGTATGCTGGGAGCTTGGCTGCAGACAGAAATGTCCTGCGGACGGTTATAAACACGGCCCAGAAAATAATAAGCTGCCCTCTGCCATCCTTGGAGAAGATTGCTGGCTCTAGATGTCTTTGAATGTCGCTCAAAAATCCAGCCCACCTAGTGCATTATCTGTTCAAACAGATGCCTTCTGGTAAGTGCTACAGGTCCATGAAGGCCCATACATCCAGACTAAAAAACAGTTTCTGTCCCTGGGCTAGCAGAACACCTAACAACCGCTGACCTCAAGACATCCCAACTCATGTCCAACTTTATCCTCTGTTTTGTGAAATTCTTCTGTTTTTTTTTATTCTATTCTATTCTGTTTATAAGTAATTCACACTCATTCACCATCTAACATTTTAAATTGATGTTACAACTGCAATAGCTTCAAATCACTGCTACTTCTTGACACGTTTGCCACTTTAACTGTGTAGATATAATTCAAAAGAATTGTGCACAAATTTTGCTATGTATGGAGGTTGTTTTTATTCTTTATACTGTTGGCTTATTCTTTATCTGGAGTTGTCTGTTTTATATATATATATATGAACTTAGGGAGATGCACCTGTAATTTCATTATCTGTGACCTATAATGCCAATAAAGCTATTAATAAACATTTTCAGTGTTTATTACTGTTTACACTGATGCTGCAGCAGTTCTCCGCCTGAACTGCAGGTGTTGCTAAAGAGGAAACAATACAGCTAAATGGCAGGAAATGCAACCCGAAGAGCTATCCAATGTAAGAAACAAATTGAAGGAATTTGTTTTTCATAGACAAAGAAAACTATACTAACATTTTTGTCATTGTTCATATAAAGTGGGTGCCTGCTGACTTTTAAAATGTTAAATGGATCAGATTTTATCGGTACAAAAACCTCAAAGACTGATGCATCTAGATTTAAACCCAAATTGCATCAGTATACGCTTGCTCTACTGTTGCAGTTGCATCATGCACATGCACATCTGTTAACTGGTACAAAATGGTTAACCTTCACATCCATAGTGTGTACACTTGAAATTAAATGATCTGAGCGTAATGTGATGTGGAGAATTCAGGCATATGAAGAAGCCCCCTTTCAACAACTAGAGTTTTTTTTTATCCCAGCAGAAGCAGTGTGATGTGCCTACTGGTTGTGTGAGTGTATGTCACAGCTCACAGTGGTCAAAGTTCAGTTTGGTTAAACCTTAAAAGGGACCTATAATGCTTCCTTGAACAAGTTAGGATATGTCTGTGGGCTATACAAAACATGTTCATTACATTTAATACACAAAATTGTTCTCAGATATTGAGATTTCACCTGATCAGTTCTGCCTGTTATGAGCTCATTTCCGAATGAGCAGTTTTAGGGCTATGTCACTATTATGCAAATAAGCTGCTGTTGGTCACGCCCTCCCAACACCCAACACCCCACTAATGCACTATATTAAAGAACATAAAAACTCATTGAAGGATTAAACACTGCAGATCTCATGCACATTTATATTGTGATTGATTCAAACTCTGAGAATTCTGCTTCGCTTCCACCTCTAAGCCACAATCTGCCCAGCTTGAGTGCGGCACAGTGTGCCATGATGTGAAGTCGAGCAGCTGACATCAGCACAATAATTCAGCACACAGACCATTTATTTTCCACAAATGCAACCTTTTTCTTCACACTGTAGCTAAAGTAGACTGTCAGTTTCAGTTTACTACAATTCCAACAGTAAATGCGTAGATATTGTGGGTAATGTAACGTGAGACACAGGACTCCTTCCTGAAATGATTTGCGCAAACTACAACTTTCTTTGGCAATATGGCGGGGACATTGCCATCAAAAATAAAATGAAGCTACGCAGCTCTGTTCTCTGTGACTGGGAGAACATGCATGGACACATGTTCTATATTGCAGCCGACAACAAAATATTTTCCTTTTCCAGCAGACATTGTGAAGCGGTAAAACCAGCAGAACAAACGTGATGGTCTTCTTGTAATGAAGTGGGTGGAGCTCCACTTGGGTTGCTAGGTGAGGGGCTGGGCTCGGCTTGGGGTTGCTAGGTAACAGGGATTGTGATGCAACAATCCCAAGGTTTCAGAAACAGGTTGTTTTGCAGACACCATAAAACATGTACAAAAAGAAGCAGTAGATACCCAAGTGGAAGTACAAAAACATGCAGAAAGTGAATTTTGCACAATAGGTCCCCTTTAAAGCACAGCTCAGTGATGGGATGAACAGCATTCAAGAGGCAGATTTCAAAATATCTTGAAATGTTTGTGGTATTTCTCAGTTTACTCACTTAGGTTGCATAGGCTGACAGTCTTGTTGCATAAAATTTGAACAAGTTCAATAAATATTTGCAACAACTTTTCTGTCAACATAACTGCATAGTTGTTGTGAGCATCTTGAACCCCTCTCCATTTAGTTTATGTAATTCAAGAGCTCTCGAGCTGTATTTTGGCACCTGCTGGAATCACTTCTTTTGACCAAAAACATACAAGACTACAGCCCTGAATGTTCAGCTCTAAAAATCATGCTGATGATAAATAATTGTTAATAAACTGGTTCAAATCTGCCCTCCTCATCTTTCCTAAATTAGAAACGTGGGGGCAGCTGCCAAGGTAGGTTTGAAATGGGCAGAGGCTGGCGACAAACTAATGGCTGAGAATACAATTTTGCAAGCCGACAACAAAAGGTGTGATGGAAAGTTTTCAAAAATTGGTTGGCAGAATTCAGTGAGATTGGAACAGAAACTATGGATAGCACTTTATAATAACTACACTTTATTTAGCCTTATTTAATCATTAATAAATGATTAATCAACCTTAAAAACATCATTAATTGAGGATTATTCATACTTAATACGCTATAAATTCACACATTTCTGTACACATTTATTAATGCTTTAATCATAATGCCTAATTACTTCCAAAACAACATACTCAATGTTTACTCATGCTTAATAACTCATGAATTAACTATTCTATATACTGTGTGTATATGTATGTAAATGGTCATATAAATGTGTCAGGTGCGGTGGAGAGTGAGGCGAACCCAATGCACAGACTCATGGCGAGCTTCAGAAAATAACTAATTTATTAAAAAGAAAACAAAACAAAAGGCTGACGTGGCAGCAAAACTAAACACAACAAAATCCAGGAAACACAGCAAACATGAGAGGCAAGACAAGAAGGGAACCAGACACAGGTGAAAAGGAACTTTTGGCCCTTCAGGGTTTTGTCTACATTAACAAATACTTAATAAAGCATAAATAGTCTTCACTTTAGAAGGGTTCACAAAAAGACTTAACTAACTACTAGGAACTGTCTTAATTATTAATGCACGGCAGGATAAGAATATAGTCAATTCAAACATTCTCTAACCATTAATACATGTGTAACACATGGTGTGAAAGTACATTTATACGACCATTTACCCACAGTATATAGTATATAGAATAGTATATAGTATATAGAATAGTTAATTCACGAGTTATAAGCACGAATAAACATTGATTATGATGGTTTTGAACGTAATTAGCCTTTATGGGTAAAGCATTAATAAATGTGTTAATTTATAGCGTATTAAGTATGAATCATCCTTAAATAATGATGTTTTCAAGGTTAATTAATCATTTATTAATGATTAAATAAGACTAAATAAGGTGTAGGTATTATAAAGAGATATCAAACTTTGCCTGTTTTCTCACAATTATGATTTACCAAATTGACAGTCAACAATAGCAGCCCAGTGAAATCTGACCCTTGATTCACATCAGCTGGCATGTATTTTTACTTCCAGCAACACTCTGAATTATGGGGGCTACTTTGGTGCAGGGACATGTAAGGAAGAGACTAATGGCAACTGTACAGTCACCATGCAAACTGTAGGACAAAAAAAATGGTCATTAATTATGTGACCTGTAAAAGCTGATTTAATTTTAGAGGTAACAAAAGGTTTCTCTTGATGAGATTTGTCTCTTGGCCTTGAGCTGACTCCTTTTGAAAAGATCTATTGTTCCACTGCAGAGATACAAGACACACCCTGAGACTTACAGTATGGTTCTTGAGTGATTTTCCAAATTTGCTAGGTTTCAGCCATGTGCTTGAAAGTCATGCAGGTCATTGAAAGAGGTGATCATCCAGTGTCTCATGTACATGTGTAATTTCTTCTTCTTTTTTTTAATTTAGGAAAAAAAATCTAGGAAAAAAATTTAGGAACATTTTATTTCCTTTATTTTACACATTGATCTGAATGTTCTTTAACCTCCTGCATTGAGGGTGTAATTTGTGTTAATGTGCTTTTTGTGTTGTCACTACTGTTGGATTTAAGAACAGAAAAGATCCTCCCCCTTCCATCTCTTCACCCAGGGACCCCACCCCAACAGCAGTCCCCCTCCCACCTATCCTTTCCAGGCAGTTCCAGGCTGAATGAAAAAGAAAATAAAGAAATCTAAATGTCAGTGGGAAGCTGAGTGCATTCCTCTATCCGTGTCCACAGAGCAGTCACCCAGAACAACTTGTGATCCTGGGACAAAGCTGACGACAGCAGGTGCCCATATAAAGAAAATTTTCCTCCCAGAATTAGATCTTATCCTGGGGAAGTGCCATTGAGTCACAGATAATACAGCCCCCACTCCTCATCCTGCTGGGTCCAGAAGGATTTTCATTTCAATTTCTTTACACAACGATGCTTTTCATCTTGACCAGGGTGAGATGACAGTGCTGCAACCATGAAATAAATAGGGAGCAGTTGAAAGGCAGAATTATCCTCAGGACCTGCAACATTGCTCGGAATGCCCCACTGTTTCCATTTAAGGATGTTTGTGACATTCTCAGATGCAACTGAAAATTCTCTTTCACAGGTTCACACACACAGATAGAGGCAGAAATTCAGAGAGGGGTGTGACCTATTCACACACACAGAAATAGAGGCCTTGTCCACACAGGAACGTTATTTTTTTCCAAAACAATCTTTTTATTGGCCATCTCTGAAAGTATTCTCATAAACTCAGCACCCATTCAAGAAATTATTTAATCCACATGGAAGCACAGAAAATGACCCAAAGTGTTTTCGTAACTAGGCATGTATGTGGTGCTATAACACTGCCATGAAAATACACCAAAAACAGGAAACAAGGTGTTGGGCATGCAGAAATTCCAGAAACTAGACTACACACACACACATATACATATATGTATATGAACCAAAAGACTGTATACATACAAGCCATAGATTGTACAAACCACAAAATTTAGACTGTATTAGAGGTTGACCAATATAAGTTTTTCTATGGCCAATGCTGATTTTTAAAAATAGGGAGCCGCTGATGGCTGACAAACAACACATGTTTTGTTTTGTTTTTTAGCCAATTCTTATTTTGCATTTAGGTATAACAGTGATCGTTTAACTTAGTAAACATATTTACCAACTTGCAGAAGAAGTTGTACACTAAAAAATAAAATGAACAACAGCATTCTTGCTGAAAAAAATACATTGTGGGCAATACTAAGCAGGCAGATCATCATTGGGGGCTTTCTTCTTGATATACTCCAGGATCTTGGTTGTTTCATCCTTTATAGTGGCTCTGATGCTCACTAGTCCCCTGGCTCCCTCCTTTCCCTTTTTCTTGATGGCTTGGACTTTGTTCTTACCATTCATCTGGCTCTTCAGGACCTGCCTTACTCTCTATAGGTATTTTGTTGTGGCTCACTTCCTAGCCACTTTTTGCAATGATCTGACTGAGGGGGTTCGGGCCCATGCAGAACAGGAGTGGGGACAGAGCATCACCTTGGTATAGAATGCATTTGATGCTGACTTGTGGCCTCTAGGGTGTCTTCCACATTCCCATTGAGTTCTCAATGAAGGTTCTCAGTGTCCTGTTGATGTTATACAATTTCAAACACTCCATTCTCCATGTGTGGCATCGAGCCATAGGCTGTCCTGTAGTCAATCCAGGTTTGTGTGTCTGGTCTTACAGTATAGAGCTATGCTTCTATTGACCAGTAGCTGGTGCTTGGCTCCCCTGGTGTTGGTTCCATTTCCTTTCTGTGCCTCGCTCAGATATTGACCCATGTGCCTATTCATCTTAGCCACTAGGATGCCTGACAGGATCTTCCATGTTGACTAACTGGTGTATGAAGAAGATTAAATATTAACAAGTTCATTAGCCTTGTCTGTTCATTGAGGTAATACAGTATAGAAAGGTTTTTTGTAGTTTAGAAACTAGCATGTACTTTTTAACTACATACTACTTGTTAATCTTATTGTTGTTACGTCTGTAATGCTAGGGGTTAGGTTAGAGATGGGTCTATGGCATCATAGTTTTCAAAAAGTTGTGTTTTGGTTGTCCACATAAAAAGGCAAGGGTGGCTTTTCAAGATTTTCTAACTCTGAAACCTGTTTTCATGAAATACTGTATCGGAACTCTTAAAGCACTGCTTCTTTGTGCCTGCAATGCTGAAATTATTTAAAAAAAACTTAAGTATTCACAAAAATCATTCCTGTGTGGACAGGGTCAGAAACATAAATCAGGCAGGAGTGCTACCTATTCACACACACAGTGATAGAGGTATAAATTCAGACAGGGGTGCAAACCATTCACACACACACAAGCTTTGATCTAAACAGCATTGGTATTTCATAATTTCATCTGCTGTATCTTTTTCCTCATCCTGTTTTGTAGTTGTCTGGGGGGCACATAAATGATGCATGAGGATGAAAATGTCACCCTCAAAATAAAGAGAAAGCAATTCTGCCACATAGAAAATGGTAATTTTTAACTTTTTCCTCCATGTTCGCAGCTTTTTTGTCAGAGGTCTGCTAGTGAAATGCCAGCTCATACATGGAGCCAAATGCTTCAAAGCGATGCATGAAGGCAAGACGTAATTCACACAGATGGTGCATACAGTACAATCAGAGGTTGGAACAAAGTGAGGCCTCACTGTCAGTCCATCTAAGAACTAATTCAGGACATCATCATGCAACAAGTATCAGCCACAACCTAATAACATTCAACTGCGACTGACTTTTGCTTCAGGTTTTTGTCCAAAGTCTTGAGACTTCTTTTTATCACTTGCCACCAAAGCCTTTAAATTAATATATGATGACATATTTAACAAAGCAGTTGTTGCAGTCGTAGGCAAGAGGAACACAAACCATAAAAGCAAGGCAGTTGGATGATTAAACAGGCTGTAAACAAGCCAACAGCTGATCCACATTATCTGAACCAGTGGCTCCCAACACAGGAGGTAGGACCCACATGGAGTTCCAAGATAAATTGGACAAGTCACAACATGACGAAAGAGATAAGAATGAAAATATACACCTCTAGGCCCCTGAAGTGGAGAAGCTGTACAATATTTTAATACAATATTACAGTGAAAAACGACACACTTTTGTCTTTTCAGGCTTCTGAGGGTACTTACTCTGTCAAGGAATCACTTGTTTAAAGAAATTTAAACTTGCAGCTTTATTAATCCATTATGTATGTGAAGTCACAAGAAGCTTGAGCTTTATTTTAAAGGGATTTTAAGTCAGAAAATCATAAATCTTCTGGAGGTAAGATGAAAAGTCAGCATGCAGAAGTCTTGATAGTCTTCAGTACAGCATGTAGAGTCAACAAAAGTTTAATATGTTTGTTATTGCATTGTTTTGATTGCACATATTTATATACATTACCCTGTGAAAGGATAAAGAAACATTTGAAAAAGCACAAAATACGTATATATAAATATATACATGTACATGTATGTATATATACACACGTAT
>JAOXNZ010000064.1:4142372-4154900 GCA_028566095.1 Kryptolebias brasiliensis | reverse complement strand
GATCTGTCTAATTCTCTCACTAAGCAGCTTGTGTTGGGCTTTCAGGAGTATTCCTTCTGCTCTATGTCCTTTGATCGAGTTTTATACTGCTCGGGATGAGTTTTCCAAACTCCACACTCTCTGTTCTTTGAATTGAGAAAGCTCCTCAGATGAGAAGCGAAACGTTTTCAACCACAAAATTGAAGTCTAGTTGTTTTTGTTTTTAACTTTTTTTGGATTTACCATGTCCTGGATGACTGAGAATCTACACCAGTCAAATTAAATATCTGAGAGGAATCATGATGCAGTGTGGCTTCAATTCCCCACTTCACCATCTGTGTCGCTGTTTCCCCTGTCTCTAAAACAAGCGTATATGGTACACATGGCTCAGAGTTGGCGTGAGGGACCGCACATTTTCCTGTCAAGTTTGTGTTTTATAGATTACAAACTTTGCGTGGAAAGTGACTTACGCAAGTTTAAGGCCCCATTTTATGCGTTTGCCAGTTTTATAAATGAGACCCCTGGTCTTTAAGAAAACACTTGTTCATTGCACTGCATTTTTCTCAGTGTAGAAGAGAAATTCACAACTTATTGTGAACAAAGAGCAAATAGCACAGCAGCAGCATATTTTTCCAACCAGTCAGACTGACTCTCACAGAAATATATAAAGAGTTGTGAAAGAAAAATCTTCATATTTATGCTGATGGACAGAAATTCTGAATTTCTTTTCATGGTGTGTAGACAGAGGATATAAGAAGGATGATATTTACTTTTCTACTGTTTTAAGCTTTTGTTAAAAGAGGCACCAGATCAAATTTATTGATCAACAATATTTAGATTACTTGATTTATTCACCCTTATTATTTATATGCTCTCAACAACTGAAAGCTGAATCTATTCAGGGAATTTTCATAATAACAATGATTTAACAAGGATAACATACTGAAGCAACAATAAACCCTTTATGATTTGAAGGAAGAATTTGATTATATGTTTATCTAAAACATAATAATCTTTTGAACAAGATGTTTAGAATAAGGATATAAGTTTAGGGTTTACACAAGCAAGAATTTGGACAGTTTAGGTTAGTGTTGATAAGTATTCTCACTTTGAAATTTGGGTCAGAAGAATGTAATAATTCTGCCAGATTGTCAGGTTCGTTTAAGGAAGTGTCAGATTAGAAGTGAAACATTTTGTTTATCATCTTAAAGTGTCATAATCAACCCAACATTCAGATGTCTTACCAAACTAAAGGTTGTCACTTCATTTTGGGGTGACTCTAGAAAGGTTGACTGGACCTCAGTAGAACTGGAAAGGGGAGGCAAATTGAGGCTCAAAATTCACTGATGGTTTGTGCTCTTTTACATTGCTGGTCATTACATAAGGCTAGACAAACATACGCTCTAAACTTAGATGAACAGAAATATGATGAGACAAAAGGAGACAGACAATCACGGAGACCAACACAAAATAAACTGCATAACAACTAGTGGAGCCAATGTCACCTCAACTGTATGGATATGTGTATATAATTTTCATGAGGATCAGATGCTCTGTCAGTGTGGTACCAGAGAGCTTTAGTACAAAGTAAAGGTAACAGCTTAGCTGCTATGTTGAGCTGAAGGTCTGAGTTTTCAGAGTCACAAAGGAAGATTTCTTTGAGCCTAGTTAATCACCATGGTAACAGAAACAGATAGAAGCTTGGTCTGTGGGAGGAAACCAGAGTGCCCAGAGAAAACCAACACTTGCACAGGGAGAATATGGAAACTCTACTCAGAAGGGCCCTAGGCTGGAGGCGATCCGGTGACCTTCTTGCTGTGAGACAACAGCTATAACCACTGCTCTGCCATGCTTCCCACACAAAAAAACAACTCTATTAATCTGTACAATTTTTTTTTACCATGCAAATACCAAGAAAACAAACAAAGAATTAAAGGCCTAGGATTGCTTCAAGGAATGCTTGTTGCCAACTGCCTTTCAGGCCAGCATTTCAAACTAAGAAAATCTTTTGTTAAAAAAAGAAGTTGTAGCCATTTTGATCAAACCTTTAAAATAAATTTATGATTAATCTCTTGAAATACTCCTGTGATCAGATCTCATGAACTGTTAGTGCTTGGAGTATGTGTTGTCAATGACACTCAGCTACTGCCACTCAAAAGTTTAGCTCCATAGCTGTAAAATTTACTAAGATATAGACATTTTTTATTGGCTAATGTTGACTTAAAAAAATAAATCAGTTGTAGATGTACGTTCATTTATCACTTCCAGAAAATTTCATTGAATTTTGCTCAGTGGTTCATGAAATATTTTGCTAATAGACAAACAAGGTTGACTCCAACAGTTAATGTCAAAGTTTTATGCAAAGATGTTGCACAATGTGTTGATTTGGGGGGCTTGGTTTGGTTGGTTAGAAGGATGAAGCTCCACATAAAACAGTGAAGCAATAAAACAAAGTTTAAGTTTATCCAACAAATGCTTTAAAGTAACTTTACTTTAAAAATTGAGTGTGTTGAACTCACAAACCACATATATTTATTACTGAAATAGTAATAATTAAAAAAACATGGCAATATGTACACATTGTAAGTTTTTTGTTAAGGGTCATTTTAATAGTTTTTGTGAGATTATCTTTTTGTCACGTTTAAATAAAAATATCATAAATTTTCATCTAAGAACTTGTGTTTCTGTGGTCTTGTTTGTAATGAGGTGTCCGAAATATGTCAGTACAGAACTGTGATAAAACCTGAATTCAAGTTGACGAATGGTGTTTTTGTTAAAACTAGCATCTCAGCAGTTCCCCTTATCAGGAATGTTATGCAGGCCTTAGAGCTCGCTAGTGAAAAGCAACTTTGACGAGAGACATGCTACATGGGGTCTCAGCTCTGCATCTCCTGGCTGGCTCAGTTTATTACCATAAATGGAGGGGAATGTATTTTGAATATGCTTTGCTCAGGCCATCCCAGAGGGATGTGCGGGTGATACTGTATGGTCAAGGCTTATAAAAAGGGAGTGACTGCATTTGAGGGGGGGTTCTTCTACACTGATTGGGCCAGAAGTATCCCGATTCGGCGCAGGCTCTGTTATTTTGAATAAATCTCACTGTTCAAGAATAACTTATGTCTGCAGAGTAATTTCTTTGATCATTACATCACTGCTGCAATTGTGAAGACCCAGAAGAACGTCCACCATCAAGACACTTCAGTAACAAAACCTCTCAAACCTAATTATTGAATAATTGAGGATTTTTTCATTCTAAAACCTAGTTTAAAAAATATACCATTTAGGAGCTCCTAAAATACTGTTTCTGAGCAGATGCAAAGCTGAAACTATAAAAAGCCTTTGTGTATACACAAAACGCTGTTCCCATGTGGACGGAGCCTGATTATGAACTAATGTAATTGCAAGAAGCAGCTTTAATGTTACTGGCTAGTCTCATGAAGACGTCACATTATGGTCTTTGGGCTCTCTAACCAGGTTCCACTCAGTGATATTTTCAACTGTAAGAGCACAAGAGCACAACAGACAGTCTCCCTCTGTGAAGTGCGTGTGAGCAGCAGCAATAAAAGTCCAGACTGAAATATGTGCGTATACTTTTGAAAATAGCTGGTGCACATGTGTGAAAATGGCTCCTCTTAGTCAGCAGTTTTTCTAGCAGGAGCACTGTATTCCTTCTTCCACTCTGGTGTGTATGCAGGCAGGAATAAATAACTCTAGGAATCTTTGTTTGCCAAGCATGTTTTTTTTATCACAAAAATGCACTGAAATACACAGAATTGGGACTGTGAACACACTTGTCTGAGCAGTGGAAAGCAAAAAGAGCAGCTGGGGGATTGAATGACTTTCTCAAATACGCATCGGTGCACTTCAGCCATGAAAGCTGATGGAACAATGGTGCTTATTCACCGGCCTTTCACACAGTTTTCCATCTTGTACTGGAAACAAACAACTGACCGTCTGATGTGTTTGCTTCACTTTGGGTTTGGCTGAAGATAGAAGACATTTTGTTTGTTACTGAAACTCATCAGATCATATTCTAGTCTGTAGATAAGAATAAGGAGGTTTTTGCTATACAAAATTCTTCAACTGACCAGTTTGATTTAAAGCACTTTCTTCCTTTGAAATAAAGACTCAAGACTGCAAGCACTATCATGTTTCTTCTGTGTTTTCATTACATTCCAGCTAACGTTATTTTAACACATTTTGAGAACAATCATCTTATACTGAAAAATACAAAGTAGATGACAAGTATTCAAAATTACCAAAAAAACTAAAGCAACATGGACATGTCCTCATCAACAACTGGAGACCGAGGAGAAGAATCAGGAACAGGAACTGGAGTACGTGGAGCCAGAACAGACATGAGGCTTGCCGTGGCTTGGTCTTCTGTGGTGAGGGTATCACAGAGGAAGGAGTCCGCTGGGTTCTGTGGTGAATGGTTCATTCTCCCCGCTCTCCAGTGTCAACATCAGTTTTGTATCCATCTAATTTTTACCACCACAATGAAACCTCAGAGATTTCCCCAGCCAAGCTCCTGAACAGGTTAACTAAGTTCCATTCAGAAATATCTCTGTCAAAAGGACTATTTACCAATGCTCCCATAAAACCTCAACCATCTTCACACTCTGAATCCCCAGTTTTTCAACTTGCTGTTCCTGCCAAGCCTGCCGAATCTGCCCTGTCACTCCGATGTGCTGTCTGGTTTCCCTCGTGTCTTGCTTCGTGTCTTTTGTAAGTTTTTGCCACTGCCACTGCTCTGCACTCGGCCCTTAATCACCTGGAGCAACCGGGGACTTATGTCAGGATGTTTTTTGTCGACTACAGTTCTGCATTCAACACCATCATCCCTGACACCCTGGTGGAGAAACTACACGACCTGAACTTCTCCCCCCTCCTCGGCTCATGGATCAAGGACTTTCTGACAAATCAACCACAGGTTGTAAAGGTGGGTCAGTTCTGCTCCTCCACTTTGACGCTCAGCACTGGCTCCTCTCAGGGCTCTGTGCTGAGCCCCTTCCTGTATACCCTCTACACACACGATTGTATTACCATCCACCTGCCTAACTCCATCATAAAGTTTGCAGATGACACCACTGTAGTTAATCTGATCACAGGGGATGATGAGACAGCATACAGTGATGAAATACAGAAGCTGGCAGAGTGGTGCACCAAGAACAACCTTGAGCTAAACACTTCAAAGACCAAAGAGATGGTCATTGATTTCAGGAGACGTAGAGGGGCCCACGCTTCACTGACCATTTGCGGAGCATGTGTTGAGAGAGTGTCTTCCTTTAAGTTCCTTGGGAGACATAGAACAGAGGACCTTACCTGGACGATTAACACATCAGCATTGGTGAAGAAGGCCTGGCAGAGACTCCACTTCCTCTGGGTGCTGTGGAGGACCCGCCTGAAGAAGAAACTGCTGCTGTCCTTCTAACAAGCCACCATTGAATCTTGAATCTGTGCTGATGTATTGTGTCACTTTGTGGTTTGCGGCTTGTTCCGCAGCTGACAGGAAGGCTCTGCAGAGTGTAACGAGGACTGCAGAGAAGATTACTGGCTGCCCTCTGCTCCGTCTGGAGGACATTGCCGGTTCCCAATGCCTGACTAAAGCTTGGCACCTCTGCACGGACATGTCTCACCCTGGCCAGCTTCTTTTTAACTTATTACCATCAGTGAAGCGGTTCCGGTCCCTGAGATGCAGGACTAGCCGTCTGAGGAACAGTTTTTACCTGTGGACTTTCAGAACATTAAACACGGCCCTTGCTGCTACCAAACGAAGACCTCACCCTAATGTACATTGACACCTGTATGTTGCACCAAGTGATTTTGCACTACTTTGTACAGTGTATTTAATTCTGTTATTTATTTTTGTATTGTATTTTTTTTTATTCGTATTCTTTACATATTTATATAGATGTTGTAGTTTTTTTGCACTGTTCAGTTGTTTTTTTTCACTGTTTTTTACTTTAATCATGCTTTTGAATGATGACAATAAAGGCATTGAATTGAATTGGATATTAACTAAACAGTGTTGTGTTATTTCTGATCACCCCCCCCCATCTCCTCCACCACCACCCAAACCCCACCCTGTCCAATGTAACACACTTACACATCCCTCCTCTATATAACCTTGAACTGTTAGATTGCACTATTTGCCCGACTGTCAGGCAACTATATACTTTTGGAAATACTATATAGTTATACAAAGCCCAGACACCATTGAAGGTTTCTGGGCTCTCCCTTAGAGATAGGGTGGGCTGCTTACTTTGTGTTAGTCCTATTATGTTTTTTTCTTTTTGTACCCAACACCAAAGCAAATTCCTCATAGCCAAATAACTAAGGTGTAAACAAAAATGATTAAAATAGAAAATTTTTTATTGCCATATAGGCAATGAAAAATGTTCTATTTTAATCATTTTTGTTTAGAATATCTCCCATTAGAAATCATGTTAAAAATTGTAATAGTTATTAACTAACATCAGAGAAGTTTTACAGAAAAGACAGTTAATCAACCATGTAAATATTTGGAGTAATGTGTTTGTAGAGACACTTGGTCTTTTTCTAAATATCATCAGATTTATACAGATTTGACTGTAACCAAGGACAAATTACGTATATGTATATGTGAATGTACTTGGCAAATAAAGCTGATTCTGATTTTTTTGTTTCCCAAATGTAAGCAAAAAGAACAGATAAATGTATGAATAACAAATTTATGACAAAATGATGAAGGGGCCAATGCAGCTGCTGCCTGAAATTCCAACAAAACTTTGTACCAATCTAAGCTCAGAAAAAATGCTACATTTTGATGAAGTGGAAGTGGAACAAAAAACAAGACCAAAAATAAAATATAAAACTGTTGCCAGTGGCACATTATGGTCAACATGGTAACCACTCACCTGTGTCTGTCACTCCCTGATTTTATAAAACAAATTAAAGATATCAAAATGCCAGTTCAATAAAATCAAATCAGTCTTCCCCAAATTAGTGAGGCACACAGATCCACTCATCTGTACGATGTAATACAGACACAGATAATTTTTTTGTTATCCACACACTAAAAATTTATGTAATTGGAGCAAAAAAGCTCCAGTTTTGTCTCATCAGTTCCAGAAACTTTAGAAATTTGGATCTTCTCAACATGCACTTTGGCAAATTCCTGTTTGGCTTTTTTGTGTTATTGTGTCAATAGTGAAGCCTCCCTGGGTCTTTTTCCATGGAGTCTATTATGATTCAAAATCTGACAGATGGTGCTATCAGAAAGTGATGTACCTTGACCTTGGAGTTCAGCTTGTGCTCACACACCATTATATGAACCAGCATTAATATCTCCTGTTTGAGTAGGTGGAATGATAATATTTTTACCCAAGTCTTTATGTGTTAGTGTGTGTTTATTTGTCTCTACCATTAGCAAAATATCTCATGAGTCAGTGAATGATTTTAATGAATTTCTCAGAAAGTATGAACTTTAAGAGACAACCCAGTACAACATGGCCACCATAGCATAGCAAACTTAGTGACCTTAGTAAACACAAAAATGGTTTACAGTTTTTATACAGATTTTAGGCTAAAATTTGGCAAAATCTTTAGTTGCTGAGAGTCATTACCAGCTTAAACCTGAACCAACTGCATGAGATGTGTGTTTAAAACTTTGCCATTAACTATTAAAATCAACTCTGCCTGTCTGTTATGAAACTATCTCATGAATCATTGGGTAAATTTTAAAGAAACTTTACAAAGTAGTCAATGGACATACATCTACAGCTGATTACCTTTTAGAGTCCTACAACTCAATATGGCAGCCAAGGCCAAATGACCTTAACAAATTAAATAACTTACAGATATTGAGATAAAAAATTTGATGTAGCAGTAGCTGAACCTGTTCCCCAACGCATACTTACACATACATCTTTGCCTAAAACTTTGACATTAACTATTCGAATGAACAGACCATACAAGTTTACACGAAATCCTCCAATATTGCATGAGACTGCACAAAATGCTATTTTCAACATCTGACCAAAATGGCTACAAGTCTGTCACTTCTCAGCATAGATGATCTTGGTCTAAAACACTGACATGAAAGGCAGCAGGCGATAAACATTCCGTCAAAGAATGCTGGGCCTTAATATTTGTTTGCAATTAAAGCTAAAGCAAAAACATGAAATGTTTATTTAAATAGCACCTTTCACAGGTAAAAGTCACAAAGTGCTTCACAATAAAATACAAGACATCAAAATAGTACATAGTACAATAGACATAAACGATCTAAGAACAGAGAATGAAACAAAAAGAAAATCCTCTAACTAAAAAGTTTGTCTAAATAAAAATGTCTTCAACTTATTTTTAAAAGACTCAACACTGTTTATGCATCGTAAAAACAATGGGACTCCATTCCACAAGCGAAGTGTGACTGCTTGGAAACCACTGTTCCCTTGTTTCTAACGCAAGTCCACAGAACTTTTTGACTGGCCTTAAGCATAGCATCTCACACAGGCAACAGTCGCAAAAACATGACAACAACACAGTCGACTGCCCCGTCGATTATTGATGACATAACAAAAGCAGGACTCGATCGCAGCTTTTTTTTTTCTTCTTCTTCTTCTTTTCAGAAGAAGGTGACAGAGAAAACTTTTTATAGCCAACAATACCTTTGCAATTAAAGAGGGTCCAGAGGCAGAACAACCACTTAAAGATTATAAGGCTTCTGAAATCTGCTTCCTTTCAAATTAAAATAATGGAACATGATTGTGTTGATTTTGGTCTGATTTCCACAGGTGAAAATGAACTTGTGGCCCTTCAGGGTTTTGTCTACGTTAACAAATACTTAATAAAGCATAAATAGTCTTCACTTTAGAAGGGTTAGGGTTAAAAAAAAACTTAAACTTAAAAAGACTTAACTAACTACTAGCAACTGTCTTAATTCTTAATGCACTGCAGGATAAGTATATAGTCAATTCAAACATTCTCTAACCATTAATACATGTCTAACACATGGTGTGAAAGTACATTTATATGACCATTTGCATACATATACACACAGTTTACAGAATAGTTAATTCATGAGTTATTAAGCATGAATAAACATTGAGTATGTTGTTTTGGAAGTAATAAGCCTTTATGTGTAAAGCATTAATAAGTGTGTTAATTCATAACTTATTAAGTATGAATCATCCTTAATTAATTATGTTTTCATGGTTAATTAACCATTTAATAATGAATAAATGAGGTTAAATAAGGTCTAGTTTTTATAAAGGTCATGACCGAAGGAATGAGATCACGGATACAAGCGGCCGAAAGGAGTTTTCTCCGCAGGGTGTCTGGGCTCTCCCTTAGAGATAGGGTGAGAAGCTCAGTCATCCAGGAGGGACTCAGAGTAGAGCCGCTGCTTCCCTGCGTTGAGAGGAGCCAGTTGAGGTGGCTCGGGCATCTGGTTAGGATGCCTCCTGGATGCCTCCCTGGTGAGGTGTTCTGGGCACGTCTCACCGGGAGGAGGCCCAGAGGAAGACCCAGGACACGCTGGAGGGACTATGTTTCTCGACTGGCCTGGGAACGCCTTGGGATTCCCCCAGAGGAGCTGGCCCAAGTGGCTGAGGAGAGGGAAGTCTGGGTCTCCCTGCTTAGGCTGCTGCCCCCACAACCTGACCCCGGATAAGCAGAAGAAGATGGATGGATGGATGGATGGATATTATAAAGTGCTACTCAGTAGTAGTTACTGCAATCTTCTGACAAAACACTGTGTTGCCAAAATATTGTAGAACCATAATCAGTGATATCAAAGAGTAAGATTAATGTTACACCTAAGTTCTTCTTCTTACCCTGGACTTGTAAATAATTTTAATAATGTTACCTTCCTTGACATACAGCTCTATCACTCCTAAATACTCCACAAAGATGGGTGGTACCTCCACAACACACTGACAGACTTTGGATGGTGGCAGTGGAGCACAAAGGTCACAATGTGAAGACAAAACCAGTCAAATGGACATGCTGATGATTGATGACACATCAACCAGTCAATACACTGGAACACTCCTAAATGGCAACTTGTGCCACATTTTTATTTAGTAAAAAAGGGTGTCAACCAGCAACACCACCAACCCCCATTTCTTTTCCTCCTGTCCTTTGGGTCTCCATTTTTTATCAGTGACAGTTATGGTGCTCAGCACTTTTGCAGGCCTGACTTCAGCCAGTCCCTGTGGGGAATATGTACTCCATCAACAAAACATTGTGAAACGTCTTTATAGCTGCACTGAAAAGTGTTTTGAAGCCAACATCACTTGAAAGAAAATCATAAAATATTCCTTTTGGTAAAATAAAAAAAATTATACTATTTTTTTTTTGTATATCGAACATTGAAGAAACCACTTGGGTGTTTTTGGCTTTTTCCGTGACCCCCTGATGTGTGACGTCCAAAAGAGCCACTAAGGTTCAAGAGCATTTAACAATTCACCAGTGAGTTGATGAATACCGTTTCAACATGGTTCAGTATGATGGAATTAATTGTTCAAACCGGCCAGAAAATACCACTGGAGTTTCATTTTTTGGCTTCCCAAAAGATACAAAACTTCCTCAGATTTGGATCCGTAAGCTCTGATGTGGAAATTACTATCAGAACTTGGGTTTGGACCACTTCAAAGAGAAGTACCTCTCCGGCCCTTGTTAATACAGTGAACTGGCTTCACGCCAAGAAACAGGACCTTTTGCCAACTATTTTTAATTTTAAAAGAAAGGCAAATGAAGAGGAGGACATTGCCACAGAGGAGACAACGAGAAATAGGAACTTTTACTTCTAACGTGATGCGAATATGCACTGTCATTAATGAATGAACTGCTTACAGGCCAACAGCCTGAGAGCAGTTTGTGATTCAGAGCAGTTTGTTATTGATGAAAAAATATAGACAATCCATGTGTGATTAAACAAATGTCATACATTGAAATTATTTGATGTATTAATTAGTTTACTCTGGTGTGAGAGTTCATAAACGCTGCTCGCAAGCGTGCTCACGTTTTTTACAAGTTAGCCTTCGGTTAGCATTGGGTTAGCTTCGAGTTACCAACGTTAGCTCTGTCCTGCCGTGTTCATGTTAACTTGCAGTGTAGTGTGCTGATGTCATGATAGTCAATCAGGCGGTAATCGGTTCTCACCGTTCCACTTTCCCAACTCGGTTGTTATGCATTGTTTTGTCGGCCATGATGGTCCTGGTGATCATCAGAATCCAAATCTGAAGAGTTTTTATCTGATTAGGGAGATCCAGCCATTGGTTCAGGTTCATACTAGTATGGTTGTATATCCATTACTCCCATGAAGTCTTCCGATATTTCTTTGTATACAAAAAAGGGTTGTTCTTCCATTTCTACTAAAAAACAACTGGACAGTAGCGGGGTTCTTCGTTCTCCAGCACTGTTTTAGGGGCCAGATGGGGCACGCCCAGGACCCAGGACCCAAATTACCCACTTTGGACATTATTGACTAAAATGCTAAGAACACGTTCTTTAAGTTTTAGGTCAGAAAAATAGGTTCTTGGAATGTTGTGTGGATGTGTTTGACTAAATAACATTCATGAAATGTCAATCTTTTGAGATTTGATTTCAGTTCACCCTTAAATTAAAGAAGCTGCAACAAAAAAGGCCTTGGGTCGACAAAGTTCCAGTTGTCAGATAAAAAAGATTAGTTATGGAAAAAATGTTGCATTAGAAGCCAACAGATTGCGTCAAATTTTCACTTCATTACAATCTCCAATCCTGAGCAGCACATTGGCAACAGTGAAAAGAAACAACTCCCTTTAAACAGGAAGAAACCTCCAGCGAAACCAGGCTGATGAGGATGAGCGGCCATCTGCCTCGACTGGCTGGGGTTTGAGAGGACATAAAAGAGACATAGATGGAGTTATAAGGTTTGGTCTAGGTATAGTTTCTATGGGAAAAAACTCTGTTTTTTCAGAAGAGCACTTATTTCAAATACAAACATGAGAGTAGAAAGCAGCAGAGTGAGGAAATGTGGCCCATATGTCCTTATGCAGTCTAAGCCTATAGCAGCATAACTAAGCGATATCTCTAGAAACTCAAGCCAATCCTAACTATAGAATTTAACAAAAATGAAAGTCTTAAGGCTAGTCTTAAAAGTAGACAGGTGTCAGCCTCACAGACAGAAACTGGAAGTTGGTTCCACAAGAAAAGGGGTTTGATAACTGAAATCTTTGTCTCCCATTCTACTTTTGGAAACACCACGAACCACATGCAAACCTATAGTCTGAGACTGAAGTGCTCTGGTAGGAACATATGAAAAACAAAGATCTTTAATATAAGATGGAGCTAGGTTACAGAGAGTTTCATATGTGAGAAGTAAGATTTTAAATTCTATTATAACAGGGAACCAATGGAGAGAAGCTAAATTTTGAGAAATATGATCTTGCACCAAGAAGGTTGCAGGTTCACATCCCGGCCTGGGGCCTTTTTTGGGTGGAGTTTGCATGTCCTCCCTGTGCACACGTGGGTTTACTCCGGGTACTCCGGTTTCCTCCCACAGACCAAAAACATGCATGTTAG
>JAOXNZ010000064.1:4107430-4120359 GCA_028566095.1 Kryptolebias brasiliensis | reverse complement strand
ACGACACGAACGACACGACACGAACGACACGACACGACACGGTGGGGGGCTACCGTGACAGCTTAGAAACATCTGCTGTTAGCTGATAAGAGCTTGTAGGGAAACTTCAACAGCTCCAAGTCTGATCGGAGATCTCCTCACGCAGAGTAATTCACACCTCTCTGAGAAACTGCTGGGAACCTGGCACTCAGTAAATCAGAGCCACCCAAACATTTTTGGACAGGTTTAGGTTTGAAGGTTAAGCATCAGACAGGGTCCCATAAGCCTTGAGGTCATTTGTTTAAGTTAGGGGTAAAATAAAAAATGAACAGAAGCAAAAGAAATTTTCCAGTGGGACTGAATTTAATTTTAGTTGTCAAAATTGTCTGTAGATGGCTAAATATGTGTGTTGACTTAGATGTGTAGAATATCTAATACTCCTTACTCCTTACACAGCTGCAGGTTTCAGCCTAGCTTAAAAGTCTTGTCTTTTATAATAGGAGCTTCCTTTTTGGTCAGCACCCTCTCAGTCCATGGTGATAAAATTGGCTTCACTGTGGACAGTGACACCAGTGTCCCAACAGTTCCCAGTTCTTGGCAGGCTAGAGCCTTGGTGGTTCCTGGGTTGTTTCTGAACATCCGAACCAATTTCTACCTCTTAGATCTTCACTAACTTCCTTGGACTTTTCCTATTATTGTGAAGACTGATATGACTGCTGTTAAACAAATCCTTTCTATGATAATAAAAGGAAACTAACAGCCGAGGTCAATCATAACCATTAACGTGAAGTTGATGTGTCTTGACTTTGTCAAGTTAAAAGACATTCTAGAACCTTCAGCACCATGAACGTATGAAAATATTTGAATGTGTATGTATAATTTTGACCTGGTGTGAATACCAAACTGAAAAGGAGCAGACAGAAAACAGTAGGCAAAAGGCAATGCTTTTAATGTGAAGGGTAGAGGAAGTGAGTCCAGTAAGTATCTGCAGAATGGAACAGGAGGCAAGTTATTGTTTGCAAGTAAGCATATGAATGTTCAGGCAGAAGATTGATGGGTAATAATTGTTTTTACTTGCGTTATTTTCTTAATACAGTAAGTACCTGAGAAGATGGCAAGAATTCCAGGACACTTGGTTTTGCCAGGAGGAGTTTCAGTTGTTGACAGGTAAGTAATTATTTTCCGGGTGAGCGGTGGGAGAGCAGACAGGCTGTTGTAGAGCAAACTGAATTTACTTCTTTTCTGGATCAGGAGCAATATTCAGTGTGAGCAGAAGTAGGAGAGATTGCAGAGGCTCAAACACAAGGATTTCAAGGAGCACACAGAGGATTCTGCAAGGTGACACAGGTAAGAGTTTTACCATGAATTTCAATAGGAAATGCACAGAAGGAAACATAAGGGTGGGAGAAGGACTAGTCACTGTGCGACATTCAATGGTCCCACGCAAAATGATGATTCAACTCAGTCTTTAGTATGGTACACCTCAATCAGCTGTCATGAGCAACAGCTGCACTGAGTTTTGAGATTTATTATGAGTTTTCTTCAACAGTAACTTTCTCTTTGCCACTCTTCCATAAAGCTCAGACTGGTGAAGAACCTGGACAACAGTTGTATCACAGTCTCTCCCATCTCACCTGCTTAAGATGGAACTCCTTCAGAGTACTCACAGGTGTCTTGGTGGTCTCTCTCACTATTCTCCTTCTTTTTATTTAATTGGTATTACTCTGTTGAAATTGGATTTCACTACATGACTGAAGAAGGCCAATTTAGTTATTTTGTTAAAAAGCACAATTTATATTGACCATGATTGATTTATGTGGAACAGCGGCATAGTGGTTAGCACTGTTGCCTCCCAGCAAGAAGGTTGCAGGATCCCATCCCGGCCTGGGGCCTTTCTGGGTGGAGTTTGAATGTTCTCCATGTGCACACGTGGGTTTACTCCGGGTACTCCGGTTTCCTCCCACATATCAAAGACATACATGTTAAAATTGTCCTTAGGTGTTAGTGAGAGTGTGAATAGTTGTTTGTCTCGTTTGTCTTTGTGGCCCTGTGATGGACTTGCAACCTGTCCAGGGTGTCCCCCGCCTCTCGCACAGTGACTGCTGGAGATAAGCACCAACCCGGAATGGAAAAAGCGGGTAAAAAAATGGATGGATGATTTATGACAGCAATAAAAGCATAAAACATCCACTGTACTGAGCTAAAATGTGGGGAGACAGTAGCTGAGCATTGTCCCTAACACAGACTTTGAGTGCCACACATTGTCCAACTTTTTTGCTTAAAACCTTGACATAAATGTTGGAGTCAACCCTATTGTCCATTAGCAAAATATCTCATGAACCACTGAATGGATTTTCAATGAAACTCTGAGAAAAGAAATCATTGGATACCCATATACATCTGAAGATTTTTTTGGAGTCAACCCAATTCAAGACCTTTGCCACAGCCAATCAATCTTAACCTTTAGAAAAACAGCTGTATCTCAGTAAATTTTACATATGTTCAGTTAAAATTTGATTTGACAGTAGCTGTGAGTCATTTACATACTCCAAGAGCGAACAGGTTATGCAAGATCTTGTAATGAGATTGCACATAACATTATTTTCAAGGTTTGAACAAAATGGCTACAACTTCATCATTTCTTAAGATAAGATAAACTTACATTCTAGTCACACTAACGGCAGAATGAGTCGGAATGCCATTGGAATGACAGTTATTTGTATTTTTTTTTCTGGATATTCAAAGTGCATTCTAAAAATTTTGAGTGTATTTCCAAACATTCAGGTCCATTCTTCAGTCTGGCTTGAATGTTTTGTTTATGTTCAAAACTTTCCAGGTGCATTCCAGGTGTTGAAATATCGAATGGTATTCGAAGTGTTTGAAGTGTAACAACATTCTGACTGTATTCTAACTATTTTTACAGAATCCCACCTGCATTCCAAACATTCTGATCACATTTGAGGGAGAACTGAAGTAGGAAGCCACTTCAAATCCTGGCAGAATGTTCCGAATGCACCTTGATTGAGCCGGAATGCACCTCAAATGCATCTCAATTGCCACCAGAATCTATTTGGTTTTTAAAACAATCCAGCTCAAATACACTTGGAATGCCATTGGAATTTTTTATTTGCTGGAATGGCGCTCGAATGCAGTTGGAATGTTCTGATTGGTTCTTCAATGAGTACGGATGTAATTCAGAAAACCACCAAATTGCATAAAAATGCAGCCAGCTCCCACTGGAACTTCATTCTGCATTGAGGAGTTGCCTGGTCAATATGAAATTCTTGTTGATTTTTTAACAGGTTTTACATGGCACCACTCTCTGCACCAACTCTTCAAACATGATATGCTCTATCCTGAGGTAGTTGAAGGACTGTGGGTCTTTTACTTTGAGCTCCTCCATTAGTCTTTTGTAATGTCCATACAGCCTCCTCCTCTGCCAGCCATGATTGGTCTGATATCTTCTGAAACTTCTCCTCCTAATGTTTCTTTTCCTGGCATCCTCCACTTCTTTTTCAGGCAGGTCTTGCTGGAGGATAGCACACTGGAGCAAAGCTACGTGCTGCAGGGGGTCCATGGTCCATGGTGGCTGGACTGGGATTGATAAAAATGCTAGATTCTGCATATTTTATACCCTATCTGTGACAATTCTGGCACAATTCTTGATACACTTGGGACATTTGTGTTACATTCAAGTATATTCAAGCTACATTTTGTTTGAATTCTTGGACATTCAATGCATATTTGGCATCCATTCCTGTAGCATTCTGACCACATTTGAAATAAATTTGTATAGCAATTGAGTCATCTTCCAATCAGATTTCAAGGGGTACAACACTTTTTCACACTCATTTTGGCTGGTTCTGCTTGAGTCCTGCAGATTCCAAATAAGTGTGATGGAGGCATAAGTCTAAAACTCTAGCATGAAAGACAATATGTGATATCCCTTCCTTTAGGGAATTCTAGGCCTTTATTGACATTTATTTTTAGTGTTAGCGGTGACACAACAATAAGATTTCTCCCCTTCTTCTCCTCAGTAGTGTAAACACTGGTGCACTAGTGCTCAGTGATAAGTCTGAGGAATGTAACAAGAAGACTGAAGTCTTTACTCAGACCCACAACATGAGGCATAGTATCATTTTACTTAAAGACTCTCACTTTTAAAGGTTGAGTGAAGTGTCCTTAAGATGTGTTGGAGTTTATCTGCTGAATATTTTATCTGGTGCATGTGATGTATGGTTACAGAAAGCCCCTGCTCTTTACCAGATCCTAGAACTTCATTTTAATCAACAAAATCATGAACGGTAAAATATCAGTGGCTTTAAGGGAATCATTGTGAATCTTTACAGATGGGGCCAAAGGTCTGAAACGTTTGGCTCCAGGGCCACATGTGGCTCTTTGGTCCCTCTGCAACGTCTCTTCAATATGAATTTTATTTTATTTTTTTATTACAATAACAGAAAAGAATAGTTTTAACAGTTTCCCTGTCAATGTTTTGCAAATATGAATGATGCTATTAATACAAGGAGCAAAACATATTAGTCAGATCATGCTAGTAGCCTGTTAGCTTCAGTAATCCAACTGCTAGTCATTCAGTGTGATTTTTCTCTCAAATCCTTCAGATCTTTGAATACATTTAAGGCAAGTTGCTGAGAAAAAAAATAGAAAGTGCAGTTTTACAAACGCAGATTACAAGTCAATAAAATAAGGCAGTGGTGTCCAATCCTGGTCCTTGAGGGCTACTATCCTTCATGTTTTAGTTGTTTTTCTGCTTTAACATACCTGATTTTAATGACTGAGTGAATAACAGGCTTCTGCAAAACTTGAAGACCTGCTGAAAAGCAGGGAAACAACTAAAACATACAGGATAGTGGCTCTCGAGGGCCAGGATTGGACCCCACTGAAATAAGGGGTTCTGCTAAAATAATACAAGTCAATTTAATTATAAGATGTCACAGTTTTGGGGTATTTTTTAGTGTTTTGATTTGTTTTCCTGGTTTAGTTTTTTAAATCCCCATTGTTCAGTTTATGTATCTGTTTTCAGTTCATTTGTTTATTTTGCCAGTTCCTTCTGGAATGCTCGGCCTTTATTTATATTGATATTATTGGTGGGTTTAGAGGTAAAGTACTAGTTTTCTTTTTTCCGTGTACAGACACACAGAGAGTTCACTAGGAGAAAGATTTCACTGTCAGCTCCACACGCTGCCAGCTGGACCCAGAATGACTTTGATTGGTGCACAGAGCAGAGGAAGTGTTACCTTGATTTATTGACAGTTTGTCAGATGGCATCAGTCAGATGTAGTCCACATCCACAAATGCAGTGCACCCAATCCAACCCTGACACCACTGCTCCCTCCAACACACACACACACACATACACACACAACAATTACTACTGTATTACCTGTTTACAGTTTAGTTTCTTTTAAAATGAAAATGCAGAAAGTGCAAACTTCTCGATTGAGATCCTCAACAAAAAGTATGTTAAGGGAAAGAACAAAGACTTAGAAATATTCAGTGAGTTAGATGGCCCCTAACCTTGATTATTTTTTTTTCTTTTTCATCTCTGTGGTGAGAGCTGATAAAAACAAAGACATTGTTGGCTGTCTGTGTGTGGCATTGTGTGTGTTTGGTCATCTGCTCAAATACCAAAAAAGCACAGAGCCAAACCCCGCTTTGCATTGCAAAACAAAACACTGCCTGTCAGATGAAATGTGGGGTGGGAAAGTTTGGAGGGGAGGGGGTCTGCTCTGTCAGTTGTCAGCACCCGTGGCTGCAGAGAGCCCATCTCGACAAATCGTTTGTGTCAGCTGAGGGGTGGGACATGAGGCTCTGTTGTGGTCTTGAAGAACAGATCAATGTCAGGCGTGAAGTACCGCCTTGGAGCTGTGAAGGAGAAGATGGTGGGGGTGGGGACAGAGATGGGGGCTGAAGGACATCACCGGTGACTGCTGACACCAGGGAGATCAGAAGCGATGTTGCTTAAAGCTGAACTAAAAAGTGTTCTGAAGCCAACCTCAGTTGAAAGAAAAGCATAAAATATGCTTATTGTAAAAAAAAAAATGGTACAAATTTTTTTTTATGCCAAACATTGAAGAAATCACTCAAGTGTATTTGTCTTTTTCCGTGACCCCCCTGATGTATGACGTCCACTGAGCCGCTAAGGTTTAGCAGTTCATTAGTGAGTGAGTACAATATAGTTCAGTACGTTGGAATTACTTGTTCGAACTGGACAGAAAATACCTCTAGAGTTTCATTTTTTGGCTTCCCAAAAGATACGAGTTAGCATCTGATTAGCATTGAGTTAGCATTGGGTTAGCTTCAAGTTAGCAACATTAGTTCTCTCCTGCCGGTGTTATTGAATTTTAGTTTTGTGTGCTGATGTCATGACAACGACCTGGGGGTAATTGGTTCTCACCATTCCATGTTCCCAACTCAGTTGTTATGCACGTTGTTTTGTTGGCCATGACAGTTCTTGTGATCATCAGAATCAGAATCTGAAGAGTTTTCATCTGATTACAGAGATTCAGCCGTTGGTTCAGGTTCATACTGGTATGGTTGTATATCCATTACTCCCGCAAAGTCTTCCAGCATTTTTTCATATTCAAAAAAGGCTTCTTCTTCAATTTCAACTAGTAAACAACCGGACAGTAGCGGTGTTTGTGGCCAGCCGGGGCACAACACACGTCATGAACCCAGGACGGAACTCCGCCCCACAAATCACCCACTTCGGAAATTACTGACTTAATCACTAAAAAGTTTATTTAAGTTTTAGGACTGTTGATAACGGGCTTAATCTGGGAGATTTGGAAGGTGGAGAGAATTCTCATGGTAGGTGTTAACCGAAGTTTAACGGCAGAGGGATTGACTATTTGAACAATGGGATAAGGGCCAATAAATCTGGGTGCGAGCTTACGGGAGTGTCTTTCAATGAGATGTTGTGAGTGGATAGCCAAACCTCTTGCCCCAGCTGATACTGCGGAGCAGGGTGACAATGACGACCGGCATATTTCTTGTTTTCAGAAGCCGTTCGAAGCAAGGCAGTCTTGGTCTAGTGCCAGATCCTCCGGCAGCGTCTTAGATGGTGTTGAACTGAAGAAACTGCAACTTCTACCTCCTGACTGGGGAACAGAGGAGGCTGGTAGCCTAGAGAGGCTTCAAAGGGCGAGAGACCTGCGGCAGAAGAGGTGAGAGTGTTATGAGCATATTCAACCCATGTCAAATGCGAGTTCCAGGACCATGGATTGTTCTCAATAGCACATCTGAGAGCAGCCTCCAATTCCTGGTTACATCTCTCCATCTGTCCATTTGACTGGGGATGATGACCAGATGTCAAACTCGGCAAGGCTCCTAAGGTGTTGCAGAAAGCTTTCCAGACTTGTGATGCAAACTGTTGTCCACGGTCTGACACAATGTCCAGGGGAATGCCATGAAGGCAAAAAACGTGTTGGGAAATTAACTGTGCAGTCTCAAGGGCGGAGGGAAGTGTCTGAAGGGGAATGAAATGAGCAGACTTAGAGGTCAATAATAGTGAAGATGACAGTGTTACAATTAGATGGAGGAAGTCCGGTGATGAAATCTATGGCAATGTGCGACCAAGGTCTGCTTGGAGTGGGAAGCGGTTGGAGCAAACCAGATGGGGTTGGTTTCCGCTCTTGTTTCTGGTGCAGGTTGGGCAGGCAGGAACACTATTCTCGAATGTCCTGGTTCATGTTCGGCCAAAAATGTTTCTGTATGAAAGATGACATACGGTTAATGCCAGGATGACAGGTTACCTTAGAATTATGACACCACTGAAGGACTTGGGAAACGACTGCCTTCGGAACAAACAGCTTATTGGGGGGACCATTTCCAGGATCATGTTCAGTCTCTTGTGCCCGGTGAATAGCCTTCTTGATGTCCCGGGTTAGAACTCCCACGGTGCAGGAAACAGGTAAGATGTTTTCTGGTTGCCCTGGCTCAATTTCAGGAGAAAACTGTTGAGAGAGAGCATCTGGTTTAGTATTACGTGATCCTGGACGATAGGTGATGGTGAAGCTGAATCGAGCCTGTCGGGCATTCAGTCTCTTGGCACTCTGAATATAGGCAAGATTCTTATGGTCAGTCCGGATAATAAAAGGAAGGCTAGTACCCTCCAACCAGTGTCTCCATTCCTCTAAGGCTAACTTGACTGCCAACAACTCACGGTTACTGACATCATATTTCTTCTCTGCAGGGCTTAATTGACGAGAGAAAAAGTCACATGGGTGTAACTTGCCATCCTCCTCTGCTCGCTGAGACAGAACCGCTGCGACTCCTGTATCAGATACATCCACCTCCAGGATGAATTGCCTCTCTGGATCTGGGTGAGAGAGAATAGGAGCAGAAGTACATAACTTCTTTAACTTGCCAAAAGCTTTGTCCGCCTCAGGAGTCCAAGCAAACTGGCGAAAGGTGTTGGTGAGTTGAGTGAGGGGAGCCACAGTCTGACTGTAATTCTTCATGAAGCGACGATAGAAGTTGGCAAAACCCAGAGATCGCTGGAGTTGCTTGCGATTCTCTGGTGTTGGCCATTCAGAGACTGTTTTGATCTTCTCGGGGTCTGGCCGAACCTGCCCACTCTCAAAAATGAAACCTAAAAAAGAAACAGTTGACACATGGAATTCACACTTCTCCGCCTTTACAAACAGCTGATTTTCAAGAAGGCGTTGGAGGACTAACCTGACATGCTTGGGATGTTTCTGAATGTCTTGAGAGTAGATAAGAATGTCGTCAAGATACACAAAAATGAACTGGTCCAAAAAATCCCATAAAACGCTGTTGACGAGGGCCTGGAAAACTCCTGGGGTGTTGGTTAGTCCAAATGGCACAACTAAGTACTCGAAATGTCCTAATGAAGGCTTGAAAGCTGTTTTCCATTCATCCCCTTCTCTTCTACGAACCAAATGGTAAGCATTTCTTAAGTCCAGTTTTGTGAACATGTTAGCTGAGTGTAGTTGTTCCAGAACTGAGTCCATAAGGGGAAGAGGATACTTATTTTTGACAGTTATTTGGTTGAGATCGCGGTAGTCAATACAGGCCCGAAGAGACTTATTTTTCTTCTCCACAAAGAAAAAAACAGCGCCCACAGGGGAGGTAGAGGGGCGAATGATACCAGAAGCCAAAGAAATGTCAATGTAATCCCGCATGGCCTCCTTCTCGGGACCAGAGAGCTTATATAGACGGGAGGACAGGAGTGGAGCACCAGGAAGTAAGTCAACAGAGCAGTCGTAAGGACGATGAGGTGGCAAAGAAAGTGCTCTTTGCTTACTGAAAACGGTTGCTAAATCATGGTAACAGGAATCTGAGTGAGGTCAGTAGGTTCAGACTGGCAGACAGGGGTTTCAGTTTGTCTAGTAGCTGATTGTAAACATTAGGCTAAACAGGGTGAGTTCCAACTGTCAATGCGTTTATTGACCCAGTTAATAACAGGATTATGACCTTCTAGCCAAGGATATACCAAAATCAGGTGGGTGAGGAAAAATTGAGAATCTCACTGTATTCATGGAGATTGCATGAAACGATGAGATGAATCTCCTTGGTTTTATGGTGGTGGTCATGGTTTCTCCTATGAAGGTGGAAATGTTGACCGAAGGCTGAAGGTGGATTACAGGAATCTGCAGCTGCTGGACCAACTCACTGCTGATGAAATGTTGTTCTGCACCTGAATCAACTAGAGCTTGAACAGAGGGAGTAGTTTCAGGTTCCAATTCCGTGACACCAGGGGGAACCAATCTCCGCAGAGTAGGTGCCGGGTAAGCGGAAGTTCCTGTGGACGATGATTCTCGGGACTTGCCGGTTGTCAATCCAAATAGCTAGGCTAATGGTGCCTTCATGGGTCTCCGGCTTCTCTCTCATAGCCAGCTGGTCCTTCATTTGCTCGGAAAGGGAGTTATTGAACCCTCCTTTAAGCGCATGGTCGTTCCATCAGGAACGAAATTGAATGGTCCGCCACAGAATGATTACCTTGTATTGACAAAATCCTCTTGGCAGCGTCCTTCTGGCGAAGAGGATGATCAAAAACCTTTCGGAACTCAGAGAGGAAAGTAAGGTAAGACAGCTGATTAATGGGATGAGTAGATAAATAAGCTTCTGACCAGCAGAGAGTGCGGCCAGTCAAAGCACTAATGACATAAGCTATCTTAGCCAGATCTGAAGCATTAGTAACCGGCGCCTGGTCAAAAGCTAGAGAGCACTGGAGAATGAACCCTCTATAATAATCTGGGTCGTCACTGAATGGTTTAGGAGAATGAAGAAGAACTGTTCCCAGGGGCTGACTGAGTTTTGGTTAGGAGCTGAGGTTGGAGGAGAAAAAACAGATGGGCTCGGATCCTGGGGAAAAATTGTAGACATTCTTTGGGTAATCGTATACTGCCTAGTTCCTCTATGTTGGAGTTGGATACCTGTTGCTGTTTGATTATCTTTTGTAGGGCTGATTCGTGGCCGTCGATACTGTCCTTCTGAGAAAGGAGAGTTTGGTGGATTTTGTCTGTTTCTGTTTGACTCTGGGAAGTAATGTTACAAAGGTAAGTAATTAACAAGTTTTATTTCTGTCAGGGAGTGGTCGGAGAGAAATAACCAGAGGTGCTGTAATGCAAGGTTAAGGGTAAGTATGATTACTAGAGATGTCTTCTTATAGGCAAACTTCTGGAGATCTTTCTTACTGTGACGAATTTTGGCTCTTTTTAGAGAGCCAGTTCTTTTGGATTGGCTCTCTTAAAAGAGCCGGCTCTTTCGGCTCCCATGCAGTATGTGTAAAATAAACTACTAATGAAAAAAACTAAATTATATCAAATTTTAATTTATACGGCACAGCAGAAAAGAAGCAACAGCTTCTAAAAAACAAGAGAACAGAGTGCTACAAAATAAAAACAACTAAAAGTAAAGACTCATCTGAAATAAACAAAAGGGTTCAATCACACATTGTGCAAATTGTTTATACATTTGCAACTATACAGTGAAACAATACAACTAATGGCATATATTCTATAGACATCCTATCACATGAGTTTTGATGCGCTGAAAACGCCGCCATCTTAAGGAAGTAATTCATTTCAACCTCTCTGTTCAGCAGTACTGTAATTCCTTGATATTGTGATATGTTTTCTTGCACAAATCATCACGGAAACATTTAATTGAACAGTTCCTACACCATCAGACAGAAACATGTTGCCAGATTACTCTCCTCATCTTAAAAAGAGTCTGTTTGTCAGAAGTTGACCAGGTTTTACTGTTCAAAGGTCAAGGACTTCTGAAAATGGAAAAAGATCAGCTCAATAATTTTCTGTCTTTAAAAAAGTCATGTGTTCACTTGATCTCTGTACTTGTTTTTACTTCTAAAAAGTTTGTCACTGTTTTTATACTAATAAGAATTATTATTACTATTATTATTATAAATAACCTTTAATTTAACAGGTAAGTCAAATCAGAACCATATTATTACTATTATTTGTTGAATTAATGTTTTTTATTATTATGGTTATTATTACAATAACAGTGTATATCTGTGAACTTGCATGATAGAGTACATGTAAAATTAGGCTCATCTTACTCACAAAAATTCTTAATTTCTCAGCATTGTTTCCATAGCCCTGCACCTTTAAGGTTACTTTAGCAAGATGGCGTCGCTTTCGCCGCACATCGGCCCGAGCCTTTAGAGCGGCATGTTATGTCTACAGTATATAAGTCATTGACAACAACACTCAAAATATAATTCATTAGTGCTTACTGGGCTGCTGTGTCTCTGTAGCCCCTCCCCTCTCAGACACCCTGGGAGGGAAGGGGTGCTCAGTGTGTCTGAGAGGGGAGGGAGGGGCTACAGACACAGCTCAGCGCACCTTGTGTGTGTGGACACAAGCAGCTTGCTCGCTGCCACAAATATTCACGTGGCTTTCACAACAAAAAACCAACAAACAAAAAAAAAAGAGAACGGCTCTCAGTTCACTTCAAAGAGCTGGCTATTAGAGCCAAAACGTTTGCGATCAACCCATATTCCCAGATTCCAGGTCCAGTTGGCGAGGTTCTGTCCAGAACGGTGGATAAAGGTGGAGAGTAGCAGGTTGGACCTGGGCGGGTAGTTGAGCCAGAAAAAGATCCAAATGGTAGAGTCGAGGCTGATGAGAATTTCTGGGTTTTCACAAATGGCACACTGGCTGGTTTCCTGGAGAAACAAGGTAAGTTTCAAAGGCATAAGATGAGTGTTAAATACTCACAAGACTAGGGTTGGACTATCAAAAGGTATGCAACATTCCAGCGATGAGCTCTGGTAAGACTGGAGTTTAGGTACCTGCCAGGTGGTGATCAGAGTCGTTGAGCACAGCTGAAGACAATTAGCTCCGCCTGCCACTTAGAATGAAGGGAATTAAAGGCACAACACACTGGAATCCTCACACCAGTCCTTTTCAGGCTGATTTTAAGATTTTACTACTTGCTTTTAAACAATCTTGCCCATTATATTCATGGGATCTCAATAACAGATACACTCCAGTAAAAATACTGCAGTCTACCAACCACTTTCTGTCAGATGTTCTAAGATCCAAACTAAAATATAAAGGTTTTCAGTTGCTGCTCCAAATCTGTGAAACAGTTAACCTCTTCAGATATGGACCGCTGTGACTGTTGAGTCTTTTACAACTATGTATGAGACCCAATATAGCTAGAGATATAGATATAGATAGAAATAGCTAGTTATTACTTTAATTAACATTTTTAACTTTTTATTTGCCTGAATTAAAAAGTGCTTGTTTTTTTTTAAATGAGCTATAGAAATAAAACCGACAATAACTAATTATGCAGCTTCTGAACATAATGGTTGAGAATTTAAAGCAAAAGGGGTGAATACATATGCATTTTTTTTTTTTTTGTTTGAAACTTTATTTCCCCTTTACCATCCTTAACCTGGAATATTTTTGTAGAATTATCACTTATAATCA
>JAOXNZ010000064.1:4047680-4061114 GCA_028566095.1 Kryptolebias brasiliensis | reverse complement strand
ACTTGAAATAAGTGGTGGAAAGGCAGAGGTCCAGCAGGGTGCAGATCTGCTCTGGGGTGAAGTTGGTCCTGTTGTTTTAGTACACCTCCATGTTTTTCAGTTAATATGAGCCTAACTCAAATGTCTTTATGTTAAGCATGTCTGATATTACTGTCCAAATGTAGTACTAAACTGCTTTTTTAAGCCCATCCTGTAGTTCCAAAAGACCTGGTATTAAAATGTGTTTTCTCTAACAAACGTAAAGGTTAATATAAATTGGACTTCAATGTAAAAAAACAAAACAGAAAGAAATTCAGGTAAAACTTCATTTACTCAAATACTTTAATTTGTTATTGTTTAAACATTCTACTGCATTTCCACTGAGCTGACTTTTCAAAAGCATCGTGTGTTGATATCATTATGTAGTGTAAGACCTTGTAAGACCAGACAGTAGAGTGCAGGACTATAAAACTCACATCACAACCACAGAAAGCTGTCAGCGCCTTCTTTCAAAAGAATCCTGGCATTTATCGTGGCAGCACAACACACAGCAATACAACATCAAGATCTATTAATGTGTGATATTTTCTCCTTTGACATAAGCAGGGGACAATTTTGTTTCGATTTCTGCTCTGTTATATTGTTGTCTGTAAAAGTGCAGACTGTATTCTGTGCTAGGACATGAAATAATGCTAAAAAAAAAACCTTGTGATTCTGAGAAAATTCTGAACCAGCAGGGGGGCTGAAAGCTTGTCTGCTGCTGTGTTGTGGCAAGATTTTATCAGCATCTGAGTCATTTTATTCAAAGAATGTAAAGGCACGTGTCCTGGTGATGGTGGTACACAGCTAGATTAACAGCTCACACGCTGATACACTACTCAATCCAGTCTGTCACACAGAAAGGATCTTGTACTGAGAAGACACATACAAGATAGCATACTCTGTTATTGTCAAACTTTTTCCTGCAGAATGTTAAGGTTTGTAAATTCAGCATGTAACATTCAATATTTTTTTGTCATTTAAAAATAGATTACAGACAAATAAGGAGTACAACCACAAACACTAAACTCACAAAACATTATGTGAACTGTAACACTTAAGAAAAAGGACCAAAAAAGATGTTTAGTAACATATCATCACCTTTATAAAGCACTTTAACACCAGACACAGCTGAAACAAAGTGCTGAACATCAGTAATAAATAAAATAAAAGAAGCATAAAAATAAAGAGACTAAACAGACAATAATGAATTAAAAACTCAATTCCAAACACAATAAAACGACGCAGTGAAACAGATAAATTCAATAACAATAAAAATTAAGTAAAATCAAGTCTCAGTTGGGTTAAAGGCCAATGAGTAAAAATAAGTTTTCAGACGGGTTTTAAAAATGAACAGTGAAGGGGCCTGTTGAATGTGAAAAGGCAGAGCATTCCATAACTTAAGGGCACTAACTAACTAAGAGGAAGGAGCTACAAAGAAAAAAGCAAAGGCCCCAAAATTGAGCCCTGGGGAACTCCACATGACAAAGGAGCAAAACAGATTTACACCCTGCAATTTTTACAGAAAATGTTCTGTCTGCCAGATAGGACCTTAACCACTCCAGAGCAGTGCCATCGATGCCTACTTGGTGCTGAAGACGTGACAATAAAATGCTGTGGTCCACTGTGTCAAAAGCAGCAGTTAAGTCCAGTAAAACAAGGCTCACATAATCACCAGAGTCGCAAGCCAGGAGAACGTCATTAAAAACTCTCAGAGCTGATTTTGTACTACAAAGAGTTTTAAATCCAGACTGGAACACATCCATGATGTTATGTTCATCAAGGAAGGTTTTTAACTGAGAAAACAATTTTCTCCAAGATTTTTGATAATAGGGGAAGCTTGGAGATGGGCCTAAAATTTCCCAACACATTGGGATCGAGACCAGGTTTCTTTATCATGGGCTGCACCGCAGCATGTTTAAAATTAGTGGGGACAACTCCAGATAACAGACTGATGTTAAAAAGGGCAAGAACCAAGTGCCCAAAACAAGGAAAAACCTCTTTAACAAAACGTGGTGGAAGAGCTTCACATGTAGAACCAGAGGGCTTAATCTGGGCAACCATGTCCTCTAAAAATGACAGTCACTGGCTCAAACTGATTGAAAACAGTAGACACACACAGAGGGGTCAGAGTCTGGGCGTAAAATGGAAGCCCTTATGGAGGTAACCTTATCAATTAAAAAAAGCATAAAATTATTACACAATTGAACAGAAGCTTCAAAACCAGCAGTCTGTGGGGAGTTAGGAAAAGAGTCGATGGTACTAAAAAGAACACAAGGGTTGTGGCTGTGAGATAAAATTAAGTTAGAAAAATATCCTTTTTGGCCCCTTTAACTGTGTCCTGGTAACTGTGCAAACTTTTTTGAAAATCTGAAATGGACACCTGCAGCTTGCCCTTTCTCCACCTGCGTTCTGCGACATTCCTGTCTGACAGCTTGAGTCATTTTATTAAACCAGGGTTCAGGTTTAGCTCTTGGCTGTTTGGTCTTTAAAGGAGCCACAGTATCCAATACAGGATGAGCGGAGCAAAGAACTAAGCTCCTCAGCATCAGTTAAAAAGGGTGCTGGCAGAGCTGGCAAAAAACCTCAGTGAACTGGCTGGCAGTGGAGGGGTTAATAATCCGACAGGTCTAAACAGGAGCGCAAGTTTTAACAGGAGCATAAGTGAGAACAGTCTTGAATATTACAGGCATATGATCATAGATTATAGAGTCATGCATTTCCAGATTTGAAACAGGCAATCCAAAAGACAGCACAAGATCTAAAGTGTGACCTTTTTCATGTGTAGGACCAGACACAGAATGCACCAAATTAAAAGAGTCAATAGGAATTAAAAATTCTTTTAGCAGAGGTTTATCTGGGCAACAAACATGTATGTTAAAATCACCAACAATAACGACATGGTCATATCCAGTCACAATCTCAGAAAGAAATTCAGAAAAGTCATTAATAAAGTCCTTATTGTTTTTGAGGATGACAGCACACAGTACCGGGTCAGAACGACCCACCTCAAAGGAGGTCAGCTCAAAGCTGGTGAATTTACGTTGTTCAAAACACTGTTTACAACTAAAACCATTTTTATACACCACTGCAGTTCCTCCTCCCTGGCCCGATGTTTGTTGAGAGTTAAAATAACAGCCGCCTGTTGGTAAAAGCTCCGACAGAGCAGCTGACTCAGCCAAGTCTTTGTGATACAGAGGAAGTCCAGGTTATGAGAGCTGAAGAAATCCCTCAGGATGAAGGGTTTATTGACCAGCAATCTAGCGTTTACCAAGCCGATCCTGGCTGGAGCTGAAACGAGGTTGTCGTGAAGAGGGAGGGCCCGACTCAGCGGTTTCAGGTTCCGAGGGTCCGCTTCATGCTTGCTGAGCCGGAGCAGGTAAGGGCGCCGGCGACGGGGCACATTCGCACCACCAACATGAATCAGGCAAGCATCCACCGGTTCCAAAAAACACCAAGGCAAGAACACGCTGGGAAACATCTCAGCGACTGGCTGGGAACCATTTGACTGCAACAAACAGGCTTTCAGCCTCACCAAACGTCCACCGCAGTGGCAATGACATTTCCGCTGGGAGGGCAGCGCCAGAGCCCGGCATAGGCGAGCTGGATTTCCCGACAGAATCTGGGAAAAAAATTTTACGTTCCCATGTATTGAAGATAGCTACATTGTTGATGAAAGGCCTTTGATCCAATAATGTTTGGCAATCATACACCAACAATGACTTGATTTCACTCATGCCAAGGGTCAAAAACAACAGAACAACTAGAATTGACATTGAGAGACAGCCTGCCACGTACACCGGCGCTATCTCTCTGAGATTGAGAAAGTAATGAGGAACAAATGATGGACTAACTGTAGATAACAATTACCTAATATGTAACTGTTGATACTTACACTATTGAACAAAAACATAAAAGCAACAATTTTGCTTTTGCTCCCATTTTTCATGAGCTGAACTCAAAGATCTAAGACTTTTTCTATGTATACAATAGGCCTTTTCTCTCAAATATTGTTCACAATTTTTTGTAAATCGGTGTTAGTGAGCACTTCTCTTTGTTGAGATAATCTGTCCACCTCACAGGTGTGGCATATCTAGATCCTGATTAGACAGTATGATTATTGCACAGGTCTGCCTTAGGCTGGCCACAATAAAAGGCAACCCTAAAATGTGCAGTTTACTTTTACTGTATTAGGGAGGTCTGGGGGGTCAGAAAACAAGTCAGTATCTGGTGAGATCACCATTTGCCTCACACAGTGCAATACAGCTCCTTCGCATAGAGTTGATCAAGTTGTTGATTGTTGCCTGTGGAATGTTGGTCCACTCTTCTTCAATGTCTGTGCAAAGTTGCTGGATATTGTCAAGAACTGGCACACGCTGTCATATATGCTGATTCAGAGCATCTCAAACATACTCAATGGGTGACATGTTCAAGGAGTATGCTGGTCATGCAAGAACTGGGATGTTTCAGCTTCCAGGAATTGTGCACAAATCCTTGCAACATGGGGCCGTGCATTATCATGCTGCAAAATGAGGTGATGGTCATGGATGAATGCCACAACAATGGGCCTCAGGATCTCGTCACAGTATCTCTGTGCTTTCAAAATGCCATCTATAAAATGCACTTGTGTTCCCTGTCCATAACATACACCTGCCCATACTATAACCCTACCACCACGACAACAAACTGCAGTCAGGTGGAGACTACGATGAGGACAACAAGCATGTAAATGAGCTTCCCTGAGAAAGTTTTTGACAGTTTGTGCAGAAATTCTTATGCAAACTGTCACAGCATCTGTCCAGGTTGCTGGTCTCAGACAATCTTGGAGGTGAAGATACTGCATGTGGAGATCCTGGGCTGGTGTGGTTACACATGGTCTGTGATTGTGAGGTCAGCTGGATGTACTGCCAAATTCTCTAAAACGCCTTTAGAGACAGCTTATGGTAGAGAAATTAACATTCAAATCATGGGCAACAGCTCTGGTTCACGTGATTTGAGTTTCTGTGTGTTATTTTTCTGTATTTATTTTATTCTTGTGTTTTTCATGTCAGGGTATATTGTTTAGTTTTTCTCCTTGGTTCTTTGTGATCTGTATTAGTGCATTTGGTCTTTGTTTTTCCTGTGTGACTATTCACCTGTCCTCAGCTCAGTAATTCTCCAGTCTGGCTGCTACTCCCACTCACCCTCAGTTCCTTAAAACGGGTTTCATCTCACTCATTCCTCACTGGTTCATTCATTCTTCCTTGTTGTACATGCTTTTAGGTATATGCCCAGCCCACATGCAAGACACTCTCAAGAGACAATGAAAAGTTAAGGTTTATTTACCAAGAAATGGATTATTGAAGGATCTTGTTCTGGGGAGGGTCTAGATGGCACGGAGAATCAGGAACACTGAGGACAGAGTAGATAAACAAGTGAGCCCAGAATACATGAATCTGACCGGGTTTGAGGAATGTGTCTTACTGTAGAGGAAGAGGTAGACTGCCAGAGAGAGTTGAGTGAAATCAGAGGAGATGGTTCTGTGTGAGGTTAAAACCAGAGGTGGGTGAACTGGAGCAGATTGATTACAGCAAAATGGAGAGTGGAAGTGTTAATCAGTTTGAAGGCTTGAAGAAGGAGGATGATTAGTGTGTTGGAGGGCATACAGCTTGCACGCAGGAGGATGAAGGTGAAGACAGAGAAGCCTTGTGGTCCCAGTCGTGGGTTGAAGATCCACAGACTTAACAGAGAGCTTGAGCTTGAATGGAGGAATCAAGGTAACAGCATGAGGGAACAAATCCAGGAAGCTTGTAGGGTTACCTTTAAAGAAGCACAAGGAGATAATAAATTTCTAAGTTAAAGGAGAATGAGAAAATCTCAACACAGAAACTCAGAGTGCTCAGAGTTTTACCACAATAGTTAATACTCAGGCAAGCAAGGACTGGGAGCCAGTCCTCTTAACCTCTGGTTTGATGAGCCTGATGATTTGCAGGTGTGCAGCAGCACAGCTCAAGACTGTAAGAGCGGACACACAAACCTGTGCACCACTTTCCTGTAGTCACCAGTTGAAGCCTATGACTTCATGCCATACACATGGATACTGGAGTGCTTGAAACTGTACAACATCAACAGGACACTAAGAACCTTCATTGAGAACTCAATGGGAATGTGGATGATGACTCTAGAGGCCAAGTCAAAGTCAATTGCACAAGTCAGCATTAAATGTGTCATATACCAAGGTGATGGTATGTGCTTACTCCTGTTCTGCATGGGCCAGAACCTCCTCAGCCAAATCATAACAAAGACTGGCTATAGATACCATTTCCAAAGTGGAACAGTCGTCAGTCACCTCTACATGGATGACATCAAGCTGTATGCCAAAAGTGAGCGAGACATTGACTCAGCACCTCACCAGGATATACAGCAAGGACATTGGTATATCATTCAACTTGATAAGTGCAGCTGAATGGTGTTCAGGAGAGGCAAGGTGATCACAACTGAAGGGGTTGAACTACCTGAAGGCAACAATGCAGATCTTTAGGACTATAACGGGTATGGAGTGAACCCAATAGCAGCACAAATAAACTGGGTAACTTGTATAAATGGTCTTTGTTTAGCAGACACTCAGCTACCAGATAATTCAGCAGAGTGGGGCGGGTGAGTACAGCAGAATTCGAATCCGGGTCTCCCGTATGCCAAGCGAGCAAGTATCCACAGACTCATGAGCAGGTAATTGTCCAGAAGCTCTCTACAAGCTCAACGTGTGTGGTGGAGGGGAGAATAGCACTACTCACCGCTGATGGAAGTCCCCTTGGAAAGTGGTTCAGAGGTGCACTGGGTGTGGAAACAGGCCTCAAGCAGGAACAGGCTGAGTGCCAAACAGCTACAGGCAGGTACAATTTGTAGTCAGGGACAGAAGGCTGGTGGGTTTACTAGGGCTGAGTCGTGAAGCAAAGGTCAGAGGCAGGTTGGGTCAATACCAAAAGAACAGTCCAGGAACAAGTGCTGGAAAGTCAGGCATGAGAGCTAAGACAATCTGGCAAGGAGTGAATGGAATGCAGCTGCAGATATACTGGCTGGATTGGAGGTGGTGAGCAGGTGGAAGCAATTAAACTAATGAGAAGTGTGGCTGAGCAGTAGAGCAGGAGAGGGGCAGAGCAGACTGTGACAAAGACAGCTGTAAACACCTTGGAATCCTGCAGACAAATGGCAACCATGATAAGGCTGCAAAGAAGTCAGCCACAACCAAATACTTATAGAGAGTAAGGCAGGACCTGAACAAAGTTCAAGGCTTTAACACATATGCAGTTCCAGTCATCAGATACTCTGTTGGTATAGTAACCTGGCCAAAAGAGGAGATTGAAGCCACTGACATCAAGACACGAACACTCATCACAATGCACAGAGGGTTTCACCCTAAGCCCAGCACCCTGAGACTGTACACTAAGAGAAAGAAGAGAGGCAGAGGACTAGTAAGCATCAGAGCCCCTATACAGGATAAAACAACCAAGATCCTGGAATACATCAGGAAGAAAGCCCCCAACAATGACCTGCTAAGTGAATGTCTCAGGCAGCAGAAACCCAATGTGGAAGAGCAGTTAAAGGAACCAGAGTCAGAGAACAGAGTCTCATTGGGACAGAAATAAGTCTGCCCCATGGACACATTCTGCTGGTTTAAACTCAGTGATACAGCCACTACTAACGCAGGACCTCTGTTTAAAATTCCATTTTTCATTGCTGGTGTAGATTCTCAGTTATCCAGGACATTGTAAATCCAAAAAATATTCTTCTATTCTGTAGCTGAAGTCATTTTGCTTCTCATCTGAGGAGCTTTATCAATTCCAAAAAGCAACCCGTGCCCAAGCCCAAAATTGAAGAAATTGAAGTATTATTAACTGATTCTATCTTAATTACTGCCTTTTCAGATAATTTAGTTAAGAAGGCCACTTCAAGACCTGAGGTTGAAGGCCCTTCTGAAAAATATCATTCTAGCACCCTAGCTAGAATACATTTAAAAGATGTTTCATCACGCATGAACCAGGAAAACTTGTGTGTTGCCCAGAAAGCTGACCCTACACTAAAACAATGTTTCTTTAAGGTGGCGAGTGGGGTAGAAATTAAAAAACAAGCCTATATTATTACAAATGATGTCTTAATGCGTAAATGGTCATCAGCAGCTAGTCTGGAGTCACCCAGTGTTTACCAGATAGTGGTTTCTGACGATTACTGCTACAAGATCTTATCCTTGGCTCATGAAAGTAAATGGTCTGGACACTTTGTGATAACAAAAACCTACCAACTCATTTTACGTGATTTCTTCTGGCCTGGTCTTAAAAATGATGTAACTACTTATTGTTGCTGTTGTCATATTTGTCAAACTGCAAATAAACCCAGTCACAGCATATCTCCTGCTCCGTTACACCCAATTCCAGTTGTGGGTGCCCCATTTGAAAGAGTAATAATTGACTGTGTTGGCCCTCTACCACAAACAGAGAAAGGTAATCAGTATTTACTCACTATCATGTACGCTGCTACACGTCCTCCAGAGGCTGTGCCACTACATACAATAACTACAAGTTCTATAGTAGGAGCTTTAATAAAGTTTTTTTCTACTTTCGGCCTTCCTCGAGTCATTCAAACTGACCATGGGAGTAATTTTCTCTCAAACATATTTAAACAAGTTCTCAACTCCCTAAATATCTAACATTCTGTTGCCACTGGATATCATCCAGAGTCGCAAGGTGCACTATAACAATGGCATCAGACGTTAAAGTCCATGCTCCGTAAATATTGTCTGCAGACAGGGAAAACTTGGGATGAAGAAGTCCCCTTTGCATTATTTGCTGCCCGTGAGGCCAAGCAGGAATCTTTACGATTGAGCTAGTGTTTGGACATACTCCTTGTGGATCATTAAAATTCTAACTGAAAAGCAAATAAAAGGAGAAAACATACTAGACTATGTCAGGCAATTTCCTGATTGTTTCCATCAACCAAACTTGCTTGAAAATTCTTCTCTGATTCACAAGTAATAATGAAGAAACAGTACGACTGTTCTGCAAAGTCCTGCCACTTTGAAGTGATAGATAAGGTCTTAGCCTTACTTCCCTCTCCGGCATCAGTCCTCTCCGCTACATTCAGTGGTCCCTATGACATTCTTAAACGGCTGAGTAATACTGATTATGTCATTCATACTCCAGAAAGACGCAGAAAAACCTGTGTCTGTCACCTAAATATGCTAGAGAAATACTGCTCAGGGGAGTCATCTAAATCACACAATGGAGCATAAACATAGATACATAGTTGTGCTTCAATTGTGACTGACATTTCCCTGACTGAAACTGATGATGGGCTCTGACTACCTCATCCTTCATGTCTCATAGCACATTTGAATAACTCTGAACTATTGTTAAATTTGCAGTCTTTGTTGACTCACCTTTCGCCAATCCATCGACAAGACATCTTTCACTTAGTTAAGTGTTTTCCAAGCCTTTTTGGTGATGTTCCATCTCAGACAAATGTCATTGAACGTGACATAAATGTTGGTGGATCTCAGCCTATAAAAACACCCTTATTGTGTCAAACCAACCAAAAGTAAGCTATTGGAAGAGGAGACTAAGTACCTCCTCCAAAATAGCTTAGCAGTTCCTAGCTCTACAGATTATAGAAAAGTGAATAAAGTTGCAATTCTTGACTCATATTCTTTACCTAGAATGGAGGATTGCATTGATAACATATGGGTTTAGCCAACTATGTAACAAAGCTTGATCTACTAAAAGGCTATTGGCAAGTTCCTCTTACTGCTCATGCCTCTGACATTTCTGCATTTGTCACTCCTGACAATTTTCTACAGTATACTGTTATGGCCTATGGCATGTGCAATGTGCCAGCCACATTCCAGTGTCTTGTCAACACTGTCCTAAGTGGTGTAGACAATTGCAATACCTACTTAGATGACTTGATTATTTACACTACGTCCTGGGAAGAACACATTAAAGTTCTTAAACAAGTATTTACTCATCTTAGCAAGACATCACTAACACTTAACCTTGCCAAGTGTGAGTTTGGAAAAGCTACAGTAAAGTACCTAGGTAAACAGGTAGGCCAAGGTCAAGTGAGACCTATTAGTGCAAAAGCTGTTGCTATAACTGAATATCCCATTCCCAAAACTCATAAGGCTTTGCACAGATTTCAGTTACTATAGAAGTTTTTGACGCAACTTCTCATCTGTAACCCATGCGTTAACCCGGCTGCTTAGTCCGAGCACTAATTTTGTTTGGACGCCTGAGTGTCACCATGCCTTTGATCCTATTAAAGCCCTCCTTACACATGCATCTATATTTGCTGCCCCAGACCTCTTTAAAGCTTTTAAACTTGAAGTTGATGCTAGTGCTGTAGGCGCTGGTGCCATGCTGCTGCAGGAAGATGGTAATGGCACTGATCATTCTGTTTATTTCTCTTGAAAGTTAAAAAAAATCAAATGAACTATTCCACCATTGAAAAAGAGACTTATGCTTTGTTGAGTTCCCTCCAGCATTTTGAGGTGTACCTTGGCTCTAGCACTTGGCCCATTGTTGTGTACACCAACCATAATCCTCTCTTGTTCCTATCTTCTATACAGAACCACAACCAACGGCTCATGCAATGGGCCTTGCTTGTCCAAGATTTCCAATCGGGCATTCGTCACAAAAAAGGGAAAGAACATGTAATGGCAGGTGCATTGTCCAGGTTTGATTTGTGACAATATATTTGCAGGATGGGTTTGTGTTTTAAAGCTGAACTGAAAAGTGTTTTGAAGCCAACATCAGTTGAAAGAAATTTATAAAATATGCTTATTTTTAATACCGAACATTGAAGAAACCACTTGGGTGTTTTCGGCTTTTTTTGTGACACCCCCTGATGTGTGGCATCCACAAAGCAGTTGAGGTTCACAGCATTCAGCAATTCATCAGTGAGTGGATGAATACTGGTACAATATGGTTCAGTATGTTGGAATTAATTGTTCAAACCAGCCAGAAAATACCACTGGAGTTTCATTTTTTGGCTTCCCGAAAGATAAAAACCTTCCTCAGATTTGGATCCATAACTTCGATGTGGGAATTACTATCAGAACTCGGTTCGAACCACTTCAAAGGGGAGCACCGTTCTGACCCTCGTTTATGCACATCAAAATAACAGTCCATGTGTGATTAAACAAATGCCATAGTATAAAGTCAAATTTTATTTATAAAGCACATTTACAACAACCTCAGCTGACCAAAGAGCTTCACAATAATTACAGCATAGATAGACATATGATAAAATAAATAAAATTAAGTTTGAAAAAATATAATATAGAATTGGCAGAAAATTACCATTAAAATAATAATACAAATAAAAACCAAAATATACTTAATTTTTAGAAACTGCTGTTGATTAGTTTACTCTGGTGTGAGGGTTCATAAACGCTACTCTCAAGCATGCTCACATTTTTAATGAGTTAGCATCTGGTTAGCTTCAAGTTAGCAATGTTAGCTCTCTCCTGCCGTCTTTATGTTAACTTGCAGTGTAGTGTACCGATGTCATTACAACAATCTGGGGGTAATCGGTTCTCACCATTCCACATTTCAAGTCGTTATGTGTGTTGTTTTATCAGCCATGACGGTCCTTGTGATCATCAGAATCCAAATCTGGAGAATTTTCATCTGGTTAAGGAGATCAAGCCGTCAGTTCAGGTTCATACTGGTATGGTTGTATATCCATTACTCCCGCGAAGTCTTCCTGTTGTATCCACAGACTGGTGTGCTGTTTGTTTTGGTGCCTGTTCTCTCATCTCCTCCTCTCAGGGTGTGATTGGTGGGCGTTCCTTCAGCTGGTGTTAATTTACCCTCATCAAGGAGCCGAATTTGTGAGGATTTGGGTTTTCTGTGTGCTTCTTTTTGTATTTAGTATTTCTGTTTCTGGTTTCTTTTTGGATTGGTTTGAGTTCTCTCGTTGTCTTCATGTTTTGTCTTGTTCTCTGTGCCTCTGCCATTATTCACTTCTCCTCAGTCTTTCACTTGTCTGTAAGAACTCTGATTTCATCAAGATCACTTCAGTTGAAAAAGATCATAATCAGTAACGATTATTCTGTTTTCCCAGTGTGGACCCGTTCTCTGCCTGAGGTCTCACCCTCCTGTGGGCAAAACTCCAAAGCATTTTTCCTTTGTTCAATAAACTTCTTACCATTTAAACCCTGGTGTCCGTAATTGTTGCCTGTGCTAAAGTCACAGCTAGAAAACATGACACTTCCGGCATTTCTTCGTATTCAAAAATTCTTCCATTTCCACTGATAAACAACCAGACAGTAGCAGTGTTTTTGGCTGGCCGGGGCCAGAACCCAGGATGGCAACTCCGCCCCACAAATCACCCACTTTGGAAATTATCGACTAAAACACTAAAAACAAGTTATTTTAGTTTTAGGAAAAAAAAAAGGGTCTCTGAAATGTGTGGATGTGTTTAACTAAATAACATTCATGAAATGTCAATTTTTTGAGATTTGACTTCAGTTCACCTTTAATCCTCTGGAGTCGATGGACGCACCGGTGCGTCCAAGTCACATGACTGATTTAAATCGCTCTAGCGGGAGAGATCTGCCCTCTCAGATACTCTATTTTAATCTGTGTCAAAAGTCCAGACTTCAAGCTTTACACCAGTTTTGTCTCCAAATTGTCTCGATAGGCCAAGGAAAACCAGAGTTAAGATAAATAATTCACAACAGTTTTTTTTCTGAAAATCATCGTCATTTTTGAAGCGTGTTAGAGTGAGAGGCGGCAGCAAAGCTGGAGTCTCCAGTAGAAAATTCCCCCATCCTCTGTCCGATCTCACCCGCAACCCCGCCAATGAACCCCCACCCCACCCCAATCAGACCGACCATGACTCCTAATGGAAATGCTGCGAGATATAATATAACACTATCTAGACAGAAGATCATCTTGCTGAATATACTACTGTTTAAAAGAAATTAATAAATAAAAAATGTTTTACTGCAGCAACAAGACAAATTTCTGGTAAAAGCTACTGAGCTGTAATTTAGTGGTTGTCAGGCTCCAAAAGGTAACTAGAGTTTTGCATTAGTCAGACTGACTTGTCAAACAAGACTAAATCATGACATTAATCACTTCGCTGCACTGGTTCAGAGGTTTCACCTACCTTTCCCTAGTGTGCTTTTCTAAAAAAATGGGAATGAAAAAGCAGTTCAGATGCCAAGCAGATTCAGTTCTAAAAGCAAAAAAATACAGCCATGTGATTCTCTGCATCTTCGAAATAATGTCACACATGGCCAAAAATGCAACTGTAGCAGTTTTCACCAACTCACAGCAGTTTTCTGAATCCCAACAGCTCTATCAATCAGTGCTTGCCATGTTTTTGAACAAAATTAATGAATTTTTTAATATGATGACAAAAATGCAATGTGAGAAA
>JAOXNZ010000064.1:4002257-4014317 GCA_028566095.1 Kryptolebias brasiliensis | reverse complement strand
TGGGGGGAAGGGGATGGGCACCAAGGTGCAGGCATGAATCCCCCTGGGGCCAGCTCCACAACTGGCCCCCTCCCGACTCGCCTGCCCACACCAAATTCAGCCGACCGAGGCCAAGGGAACACCGGGGACCCCCAAAGACGCCACGGGAAAGCCCCCACAGAGCGACCCCCCCCCCAGTGCCGACCGCCCCAGCCAGTCCAGAACGGTGAGCCCACCGCCAGCAGCCCTTGGACCAGAGATCCACCGGCCCAGCTAGGAACCCAGGCACCAAACAGGCCCCCCAGGCATCTAGGAAAAGACTAATTTAAACTCTGACCATCAAGGAGACGATACAGAACATACAGGACACACAAACAGACTAAAAACAGCTTCTTCACAACTTCAATAGGACTGTTTAACGCTGAGTCTGTCAGTATGTCTCACTGAATATAAATAAAGCAATGCTACAGCAGGAAATGAAAGTTCATCCTCAGGAATGCTCATGTGCAATACCATCTGTAAATAGTCAGTTGCTGATTTTGCTTGCTGGATATTTTTAGATTGTGCTTTTGTATTTGTACAATTTTTATATTTTGGAATATTGTCTGAGGTATGTGTGTGTATGTATGCAACACACACAGAATACAAATATACATATGTTGTTAACATGTTTTTATAGTTTTTATGTCTGTATGGTGCTTTATGTATGTTTGGTTCATCTTCATAAAACTTGGCGTTGTCACAAAAACAATTTTGTTTTGTCACACAATGACAATAAAATTTTTCTTATTCTTTTTAACAAGTGATCTTTGTATTTTACAATGAGATGTCTGCGTTTATCAACACGTAGTTTGATTCATTTAAACATACATTTAAGCTGTATGTTTTTGGGTCATTATCTTGTTGAAGGAACCATGACCTGCTATTGAGGCAGAGCTTTCTGACACTCAGCAGTATGTCTTGAGACTTCATTGTGCCCTGCACTGATTCAAAGTTCACAGTGCCAGATTCAGTAAAGCAGGCCCAAAACAAAACTGAGCGTCCTCCATGTTTCATAGTAGGTATGTTCCAGTTTTTTCTCATCAGTCCCAGAAACTTCTCCCAGAAACTTTGGGGCTTCTTTTCTGTCAATAGTGGAGCCCTCCTGGGTCTTCTTCCAAGGCTCTTTTTCTGTCAAAACCAGTTGTCGGATTAACCTGGAGTTGCATTTCCACATCCTGGGAGGTTGGCTACAGTCTCATGAACCTTTTACTTTATATTAATATTGGCAGCTGTGGTCAGAGGAACATGCAGCTTCTTGGAGATGGCCTTGTAGCCTTTACCTTTAACATGAATATAATCTTCTTTCTGAGCTCCTCAGACAACTCTCACCTTTGCTTTCTCTGCTCCATGTTCAGTGCGGCACACAAAACAATACCAAACTACGCAGTAGCATGCAAGTTTGTTTTAAATAGACTGAATGGCTGATGAAAAGATTGGAGGCACCTGTAATACTAAATAAGGTCAAACACTTAGTTTGAAACTATTTGAAACAGTTTGAAAATGACTATAATGCAAAGATTAATGGTCTCTTTAAGGGTACCAAAAAATCTATCGATACTGTGTTACCATATCTTTGTAGACTAAACAACAAATCATTTCTTTTTACAATTTTTTTGTTTACTCTATCACACATTAAAGACATGAATATATACATTAGTTAACATTAGATAACTCATTTACCTGAATCACTTTTCACAAGATATGAAGCACTGTTTCAATGAGCTGTAACGGGAACAACAATTTTTTTCCACATCTGTATCTTCATACAGCTGCTCTCCTTAGGTTTAAAATATTTTCAAAGTTTAAACTTCATGTCTCTGCTAACTGCAAACATTCACAGGACCACTTCGGGTTTTTTTTATTAAATAATAAGTACCTTTTCTTTTTTTTCCTGTAATGCATAATGGAATGACTTTACGTCTTTTAAAATTGTCAAAATGACAAAGAGAAACACAACACTGACGTGATGACGTGGAGTTTTCTTCTCTGCATGCACTGAGTTCTGAGATAACTAGGGCAGCATATTCAGAGGGTGAATGTCACAGTGTGTGTTTTCAGGTGGTTCAGAAATGCCAGCAAGAATAGATATCTAAAACTTTTACTGTAAATAATGCAAAAGACCAAAAGAGAATAAACACCTGCAAACATTTGCTTAAAGTAAAGTATAAATTTCTGTTTCCAGGCGCTCCACATCAAGGCAGAGTGCTCCCTTCTGATAGCATAATGCTGTGCTGCTTTCCTTTGTAGCATCTGGTTGCTTCTGCTGTGAGAATGTCACAGCATGAGGAGGAAATGTTTTCAGATGTTTTACAAATTGAGATGTCTAGGAGAGGAATCATGACAGCCAATCCAGGAGGGATGTGTGGGTAAAAAAGCAGGGAGGGGGGGCAGAGAAATTTGGCACGAAGGACAGTCCTCAGAGGAACCATCATAATCTCTTTTTCTGCCTCTGAAAATGCTTCTATAAATATACGATGGAAGCGGGAGGAAGAATGGGGGAAAAGTCAAACATCTTTTTGCTCTCAAAGTCACAGGATGAGAATGTCTGCAGCCAATCATCAGGAGTGAAGAATTTCATGTTCCTTGCAGCAGCTGCAGTTTCTTACCTTTATTATTGCCCACTACCAAAAGAGAAGAAGTAATAATGTTTGTTCCAGTGTCTGTCTGTGTGCATGTATTTGTTTGGCTTTCTGTTAGCAAAATGGTTCATGAATCACTGAACAGAATTTGAGGAAACTTTCAGAAAGTAATCATTGGATGCACATCTACAACTGATTCACTTTTGGACTCAAGATGGCTGCCGCAGAACACAAAACACAAAAATTGCTATAACTCAGCCAATTTTACAGATATTTAGCTAAAATTTGGTGCTTTGAGCTCAACACCTTGCAAAAACCCTGCACAGAATAGTGAGTAAAGAAAATGGATGGATAGATGGAAAGAAAGAGTAAACCCTGCTTGTCTGTTAGCAAAACATCTCATAAACCACTGGACAGATTGCAATGAAACACACAGAAAGTAATGAATGGCTGTGCATCTACAACTGATGACCTTTAGAACTCAGCTAATTGACAAGGGCCAACACAAAAACGGCTATACCGCATTAACTTAAGATGTGGTGTGGTAGTAGCTGGCAGTTATTCACATCACATACTCCAAGTGCTATCAGATCACGCAAGATATCACAGTATCACATTAGATCATGCATAATGTTATTTTCAAGGTTTAACCACAATGGCTACAACTCTAGGACAGGGGGAATCAAACATATTTTTGCTCTGAAAGTCACAGGATGAAAATGTCTGTAGCCAGTCATCAGGGACTGGGATGCAGCAGCTGCAGTTTCTTATCTTTTGATTATGGATTGAGATGTGCAGCACCTGGACAGCCAAGCTGCTGCTGCTGCAGCTGATGTTCAGCCTGCACAGGAATCCAAACTGTTCATTTCCCTCGCATCATTTTCAGGAATCAATTAGAGCTGGAGCCAGCTCCGTACCATGTGTTAACAGGATTAGTCGGTCACTCGTTTGACTGTATTCAGCTCCGCCTGTTCTCGAGGCTTTACATGCTGAAACAGGCTTACTTTACACACTGTCAATATGAAGCAGGTACAACAGATGGTGAGTGAAGATGGTGAGCATTGAGCCTCCCCAACTCCTCACCGTCATAAGCTGAAAATCTTTCTATTAAAAAAAAACAAGTATTTACAGCAACATCAGGATCAAAGCTGTACCTGCTCCACAGCAGCATGAATTTTCTTTATTATGATAAACTCTGAGTGGGAAAGGATTAAGGGATTACAGCACTGACATGTGTCTCCAAGAAAGTGGGGGTCAAAAGTTCAGCGCAGCCCAGGAGTATCAGGATGGTGGGGTTCTTTCCAACATGGAGGCTGTGAAGCTGTGCCAGAGAGACTGAGCTGCCCAACAGGCTGCCAGAGCAAAAAGAGAGCAAGAGGAGAGAGAGGAGCACACTGCTACTGGTCGATAGCACTGAGAGGAATATAGACCAGCCTGGCCGTTCCTGCACACACACATTGATCTGAACACACTCTCTCTGGGATTGATTCCACTATTTGTTTAAAAGACCTGACCCTGAACCAGACTTTTGAATATCTGAGATTTTAGTGAGATCCTCATCCTGTCAGGCTTTAAAATGAGGGTGCTACTTTCTTGACCCTCCACCTCTGTGCATGCTCGAATAGAGGGGATTGAGGTTCTGTCTACATAGGATGTTTTTTGTGAATACGCAAAGCATTTTTTATATTTTCAGCCCTGTGTCCACATGGAAACAGTGTTTTAGGAGCTTCTAAGTGGTATTTTTCACCTCCTTTTAACGTAACCTATGATTACAAGTGTGACAGATGCATCAAAAATAACAACAATAACAGATTACATTCTTGGGTTTGTGCTGCAAATACTGGTTTCTCAACCTTTGTATACTGTATTACTTCAGTAAACAGACAAGGCTGATGACCAGTAACATTGTTTTAAATAGAGCAAAACAAAAACTCATTATTATTACACCAAATGATAGAAGGCCAAAAAGGTTTGTCAACAATGATAAAGCAAATGTTGCCAAAAAAACTATAATGTATACTATTGAAGTATACATTTAAAAATGTGGAAAGTGGTAAAAGTTTTAAAAGACCAACACTTGTGTAAGAAGAATTTAGGGCTCCAGCATACACCATAAGAAGAACTCAAGAAGTTGATTCGCGGTCACATGGTTGTGAGACGTTCGTTTTTCCCCACACCTTTCATAGTCCATGAGACACTCCCAGGCTGACTCCTCCCTCCTCCTACATTTATTAGACCAGACTTGAGCAGGCTCTAACTCTGCAACCGTGTACTGTAGGAAGGTCAAACTTCATAGCTGGACACCTCATGGGTCAAGGATCAGCTCTTTGTGTTTCAAGGTCACAAGATCATGTCAGTGCTCATTTTAGCATTTTTTCAGCTCCTTTCAGTTTTTTTTTAGCAAATTTGAGCTTTGTTGTACTCCTTTCAGCTTCTTTCAACTTATTTCAGCTTTTTTTAAATCTAATTTCTGCTCCTTTCATCTTTTTTTCTGCTACGTTATGCTAATCTTCTTTTCCTTTCAACTTTTGTGTTTCACTTTCTGCTTTTTTATTAAATTTCAAAAATCTTTCAACTACTGATGGATTAAACTTCAGCTGTTCATAAATGCAATGTATGCATGGAGTCAATATGAAGGACTAATGAGGTAAATACAGCAATGCTAAATTCTATAAATGCAAACTGGCAAAAAGTGGCAGAAGAAAACCGGCATTATGTTAAAACAATAGAAGTGTTTATTTTGACTCCAACCCAAAATATCGCTCAAAGGGGTCATAGAGAGTCTGAGGACTCTAAAAATAAGGTAACCTTTGTGGCCATATTGGATGAAATAGCAAAGCATGATCATTTATATGGCAGCACGACGACTTAGTGGTTAGCACTGTTGCCTCACAGCAAGAAGGTCCTGGGTTGTACCTGGGAGTTTGCATGTTCTCCTCGTGTTTGGGTGGGTTTACTCCGGGTGCCTTAATGCAGCAGGTCTCAGTACAATGATTATTAACTGTCTTGAGAACCATGGTCTCAACTACAAAAATAACGTTGTGGGACAAGGCTATGATGGTGCATCCGTCATGAGTGGGAAGCATTCTGGTGTATCTGCCAGAATTCAAAGCAATGCCAGATTTGCATTTTACATTCATTTTGTTCTTGTTAATGCTGCAAAAGCAGTCCCTGAGATTTTGACTTTTTTTGCACTTCTACAGCAGCTGTATAACTTTGTGTCTGGCTCTTATGTACATCTGAGGTGGCTTGCTGTACAGAAAGAGTTGTATCCAGTGGAACAGCTCAGGGAGCTCCAGGCACTTACAGATACAAGGTGGGCACGCAGGTACATGGCATGCTGTACTCTGAGAGACAGACTTCCAGCAGTTCTGAGATTGTTGCAGGATCTTGCACTTGAGAGAAATGGTGAAAGATCAGTGGAGGTGTGGCGGATGGTGGTTTAGAAAGTTACACAATCATATTAGAGTTTGGCTACCAACAACGCCACCTGGGACGTTCACCCAGGCAATCAATTAACACGCAGGTTCATTTGCAATAAGCCAGAGACAAGGTTTCAAGTTGATGAAAGTTTATTAAAACTAGATTAAATAAATAAAACACCTGTAGATAAATCCAAATTGCAATCTATAAAAAAAAAACAGTTGGCGAGGCTTACCCAGGTCCTGGATGGAAGGCTCCCAAATTAGAATCACCATAAACACCCGTGAACTCACACACACTCGTTGAATCCCTCCACCTATCTGTGCTGATCACTGCAATCACAAAAGCGAAAGGGATGCTACCATCCAGGCCACACGCACTTCCCTCGCCATCCTGCAGAACAAAAACAATTAAAAAAAGAAAAGGAAACAAATACTCGAGATAATAAAATACAGGTATTAACAATGAATTACAATGTATGTAACAATGTATTAACAATACAAAAATGGTCTAAGAAAAATTAAAAAGGACAAGTCCAAACGCCGCCGGCAGCGCATGGGCCGGTGCAAAGCAGAGGCCGTCGCTCCCCCTTTCTCTGGTCAGAGCGTGGGTGTGTCAGATGCCGCTTTCGGCGAATGCAGGACGAGCGGCGTCTCTGAGGTATTTTTCAGCTTTGGCAAAGCAGCAGTGGTGATTGGGGACATATATCGACAACCTCCCTCCTCGCTCCCGCACAAACAGGAACGCACACAAAACGGCACACTGGCACAGGAACTACTTCACTCACGTAGTTATGGGTGCGCCGAAGCTAATCTGTACTCGGCACGCAGCAAATGCCACACAGAAGCCCAAAGTGACGTGTCTGTGACCACACGTCCAAGAAACGCTGAGTGACGTATGGATCAACCAGTCCCAATACGCAGCATACCGGCACTTTTACAGTGAGTGCCCTCTAATGTTATTGGCTAACCGGGCAGCAGGTGGAGTCTCCGCCTACTTCCTGCCACAGAGGCAAGGGGTTTGCTTCTTCAAATAGACCTGAAATTCATAGGTCTTTTGGTTACCTTTTGTAAAGTGCTTGGTGATGCCAAATGTCTTTCTGACATGCTCCAGTCCAGCACTCTTGATCTAGCAAGGGCTGTGGATCTAGTAGGTGCTCTTACAGACACTTTCCAGGAGTACAGAAATGAAAAATACTTTGATGAACTGTGGAAAGAGGTTGAGGAGCTTGCTGAGCAGAGCAAAATTAGTGTACAAACTGACAAAAGACATCCAAGAATAAGCTCCAAATTTCTTGAAATTGTGAGATCATGCAAGGTGTGCAGTCTCTAAACCTAAAAAGTGCAAAGTTCTTAAATGAGGAGCCTTTGATTGCTTTCGGACAGACCTTTGAGTCAGATTTAGGTGAGCCGAAACATGAGGTTCACCAAGCAAAGCGACTCCTTGATGAGTGAATAAACAGTGGATTAGACACACCATCTACTTTGCTCAATTTTATTGTGTTTCTTGAACCTTACAAAGAGGTTTTGGGTGAATTACTCAGACTTTGTAAGATTACGGTTGTTACTCCAATTAGTACTGCTTCATGTGAGAAAAGGACAATAAAAAGCATTCTAAATAGGTTTAGAATACCAAACTCCCTGTCTTCTCTCAACTCCTGATTTTTATTTTTAACGTCAATATTCCTGCAATTTTGTCTGCTTCGTACTGGCAAAATTGACACAAAAACATTAAATTTTATTTTAGTGCAGGGATTTATATCAGAGAAAGAAAGATATACAATTATGCAGTGCACGATAGGGCAGCCGTCTTGGGACTGAAAGATTGCAGGTTCAAATTACCACTATGCCCATATGCTGCAGCGTCATTGAGCAAGACACCTAAACTCTAACTGCTCCCTGGCCAGCTTAAATAGTTGCCCACTGCTCCACTTGTGTGTATGTCAGATGTGTGATAGGTGAAATGCAGGGAACAAATTTCATTGTTGTATGGGGACATACATTGATGACAACACATAGCACTGATCACATGTACACCTCACCATGGCTCAGTTGGTGGCGGCTTTGCGTGAGTTATTGCAGTCTGTACGAGGAAAGGTGAACATGCCCTGCTCTGACTGCAGCTGAGAGGGACGCTCCAAGGGATTTACTGATTTATAGCTATTGTTTAGTTTCTAAGGTTGCTTAGCTGTGGTGGCCATCTTGAATCAGAATGGCTCCAAAAGTTAATCAGTTGTTAATGCACATTCAACAATTACGTTCTGAGAGTTTCATTAAAATCTGTTCAGTGGTTCATGAGATACTTTCGTAACAGACAAACAAATTTACATAAACACAGGCAATTACTTGATCTATCACCTTGCATGACTGTGGGTGATAACAAAAGAACCTCAGCAGAGATCCATGTTTCAGCTGTACTGTTAATATACATCAGAAGTCATAGATGTGCTTAAAGTATCTGCATGTATATGATGATAAAATTATCTTGAATCATATTTTTTGACAGTTCTTCATCTGTTCCATCTTTTGTTTAATCATTTTTTTAAAACTAGTTTCTCTGATTGTTCTCGAGTGAAAATTTTAATTTGTGTTTGAGGCCAAATTTTTTTTTAAATTCATTACTCATATTACACTTGCAGGTTATTCCTTTAACTGTGTGATCGTAGATAAAATAATTAGCTGGTAATCATCTATGTTAATGAGTGCTTTTTGTACATCTCATTTTGGATTAGTGTCCCAAAGAGGCAAATAAAATTGAGCTCAGCAGTATTAAAAAAGTGAAACAAATACTGAACAGAGATTTGACTGTGTTGTACTGGGAGTCTAGTAGCATCAGTTTAGACTAAATAAACACATCCCAGTTGTAGGAAGCATCTCTCCTGCTAATCTTTTTATTTTGTTGCCTCACAACCAGGAATTTTAATTGGATTTTTTATTTGATTAAAAGCAACAATTCTACAAAAATGCATCAGGTTAAATGGGACAAAGAAAACTTGTTTTAAAGGTGAACTGAAATCAAATTTAGAAAAACTGACATTTCATGTATGTTATTTAGTCAAAGACATCCACACAACATTCCAGGGACCCATTTTTCTAACCTAAAACTTAAATGAGCTATTTTTAGCATTTAAGTAAACAATTTCCGAAGTGGGTAATTTGTGGGGCAGAGTTGTTGTCCTGGGTTTATGACGTACGCTGTGTCCCGGCCGGCCAAGAACGCCAAATCGAAACCCACATTTTTAGGGAGTCCCAAGTTAGCTTATGAGGTTCTGCACCAGAGCTTTCACACCTGCTCAATCAAAGCACACTTTTCAAAGAAACATACTTTGGTCCATTTAAAATGAAAGAGTTGCAGGAAAAAAAGGCATTAAAGAAATAAAAACTGGATTATTTAGAATTTCTTCCCAAGCATATAGAAGAAGGTGCTACGGTCAGACGAAACTAATAGAAGGACAACATCATGTCCGAGGCAAATCTACCATTACTCATTATAATGAGAACATCATCCCTGCAGTGAAGCATGGTGGTGGCACCATCATGTTGTGGGAATGTTTTTTTATCACCAGGGACTGGGAAACTGGTCAGTGATAAAGGAAAGATGGATGGAACAAAATACAGAGACATTCTTGAGAGGAACTTGTAGGAGTCTTCCAGAGATGTGAGACTGGGACAGAGGTCCACCTTCCAGCAGGACAATGACCCTAAACACTCTGCTGAAGCTACACTCCACTGACTGACAAGGAAAACCAGTTAAAGGTCCTGGAATAGTCCAGTCAAAGCTCAGACCTCAATCCAACTGTGAATCTCTGGTTTAATTTAAAAATTGTTGGACACAAGCAGAACACATCCAACCTGAAAGAGCTGAAGCAGTTTGGTCATGAAGAAAAGACAAGAAGTATAGAGGTTAGAGGGACCAAGCCCATGACTTGATACTGGAACTGCTGCAAAAAGGTAGGGACTCAAACAATTGAGTTTTGGGGGCTTAATGCTTAGGCATTCATCATTTTTCAGTTATTTAACTTCATTATTCTAAAGTATTTTGGAGAACTTTGATTTTAATTAAGTTACAAATTTAAAATAATTCCAGGTTGTGGCAAAAGATTACCAAGAAGAATGAATACTTTTGCAAAGCAATGTAACTCAGGCATTTTTCCTCCTCTAAAAAAAGCTTTTCAATTAGTCAAAGGAACTCAGACACATTTCTTTCTGCAAAAGGACAGTGAACGTATCATGATTCTTATCAAGACAGAGGGCACTGAGAAGACTTAAAGACACCAACACCCAAACACAGAGAGATTTTTCCATCTCAGCTGATATTGACTGCTTTCTGTTTGTGATAGTGACCAAGGACACGGTGGCAGAAGGAACGTTCTCTGCACAGCCAGTATGGGATGGCCTCTCCAAGACCCCCTGAGGAGAGGTACACCAACTGGATGTGCTCGCTGAATCACAATTTCCATCTTTAGAATTATTTACAACACTGCAATACATGTGCATTAAGTACAACATGGCAGGCCTCCGCTGTGAGGGATAAAAAGAAAATCCTGGCAAGATAGAAAAGATTGTAATTTCTTCCAAGATAGGACTAATGAAGAATTTATTAGCAAGCAGAGAAATTGCATTTTTTTAAATAAAATAACTAGAAACAATGCTATGTAAGTGCTAAGTTCTGTGTGACTTTGTTGAAATTTGCTGACAAAAATGAAAGTTAAATGTAGCAAAATGCTAGCTAAAAGGTAAAAGTAGCAAAAACTAGCAAAGGACTAGCTTAAAGTAGCAAAAGTTCAATTAAATTAAATTCATTGATTATAATTACCTCTGCTAAAGAGGTTATATTTTCAGTAGTGTGTTTGTAATGTAAATTACATTATGTGCATCTGTATAACAGCAGTGATCTTGCAGGATCTCACTTTTTCTGTTGATTACTCTTGATCTGATTTGAGTATGTGTTGTGAATAACTCTCACCTAAAACCACACCAAAACTCAATATTTGTAAAACTGGCTGAGTTATAGCCACTTCTCTGTTGGCTAGTGTTAATTAGTGTGGCAGGCATCTTAAACTGGGTTGACTCCAAAAGTTAATCTGTTGCAAATGTACATCGAAAAATTACTTTCTGTGAGTTTTTTTTTTAATCTGTCCAGAGTTCATGAGATATTTTGCTAACAGACAAACAGAGTTGACTGGAGGGGTGGATATAGCATGGCTTCAGTAGGCATTGTCCTCTCAAGACTAGGTCAATGGCCTAGTGGTGAAAGCCTCTGTCTTTCAAAAGGAAGACCTGTGTTCAAATTCTAAACACACCCACTTTCTTTGGCCAATAACCATTTTATTTTTTGGTTTCTAGCATAAATAACTTTTTCCAGTAAGTAGCTTTTTTGCAATTTAAACAAATGACATGTTGCACATTTTATATATTTCCACTGCATTTTGTTCACTTCATCACCTCGTGGTTGAATCTTGTGTGTGAAAGCTCAGCCCTGCTGCTTCTACAGTAGGTAACCACATAAATTGTTCAATATTATCTACTTAGTAGCTTTTTGTCCACAAAAATGATGCTTTTTTTCTCTCTCCTGTGGGTCAAAGTTGTGCCTTGTGAAAACAGTCATGTGTAATAATTAAATCTGAGAAACGGACGCCTCCTGCATACACACACACACACACACCAGGAACAGGAGTATTTTTAATTTTAGCTGTGTAAAATAAAAAAGACAAGACAGGTACACAACTTGGATTTCTAATTTGATTATATGTAATAATTTTACTTTAATATTGCAAATTAACATAGATAAAATGGGGAAAATATAATATGCATAAATATTCACCTCTTTTGCTTTAAAGCTCCACCCATGACATTCAGGAGCCACTTAATTAGTTCAATCACCTACGAGTGGATATTGTTGAAGTTCAGAAAGAAACGGATAATAGGCCTAAATCTTTAGAATGAGGAAAAATACACCCATACTCATCATTATTCACCCTGCAGAGTGAACTCATTAAATATCTTTATGAATACTGTAGTTAGGCTAATTTAAGTTT
>JAOXNZ010000064.1:3821134-3833252 GCA_028566095.1 Kryptolebias brasiliensis | reverse complement strand
GCTTACAGAACATCTCAGCTTTAAAAGCTCAAACTCCACACTCTCTATTTTTGAATTGAGAAAGCTCCTCGGATGAGGAGCGAAACGTCTTCAAACTACAAATTGAAGTCCAGTTGCTTTTGTTTTTAACCTTTTTTGGAATCACTGGTTACAGTTTTTTATAGGTAAACCTATAGGGTGTGTCCAAGCACGCTGGTGTGTCTTAAATAAATATCCATGCACAATGACATGCAGGGGCTCATTCCCAATACATATGAAATATGTGATGGGTGCAGAGTTAGTCTCAAGACAAGGTTCAACAAACTGAGTTTATGCATAAAGCTCTGAGTTAACTTATCCTGAGAGAGAAAACTGAGTTGTTGGTTCCAGAAAGGCTGATTACATTGAGGTAAATAACTGAGTTTCTTAACCTTGAGCTAAGAGTATCCATGTGCACAATACAAAGCTATAATTATGGAAACTCTGATACTTTGAGTTACCATGGCAACCACAGGAAAAAACAGAGTTGGGCTGTTTCTGAATACAAAGTACAAATATAATAAAAAGACAAGGCAGCAAACAAAACTAAAAAAACAACTAATAACTAATGAGGTAACAATGAAACAATAGAACAAAACCAGGAACATGGGAAGACTAACAAATGACTAACTCCTGTCAGACAGCTGCCTCAGGTGAAAGGAGACCAGTAGAAACTCAAAGTTTCTTTCAGTAAACCTGACAGAGAGCAGGTTTACGTCACAGAGTTTGTTACCATAATGATAGACTCTGAGTTTTATTTACCTCTCTTTTTGGAACAGAAAATTCAAGAGTTTCCATAAAGGGTTAACTGACTTTCTGGAACATCCCTCATGTTGTAATAAAATCCCAGGACCCATCATCTCTGAGTCCTCCTTTTTTAAAATACTCACTGCACAATGCCAGCACAATGTAATGTGGTTTTTCTAGATTTTTAGTTGATATTCTTTAGTTTCTCTCCATTAAAAGAAACCACCATCAACTTTAGAGAATGTTCAGTTTTTTTGTAAGTAGGCAAACATATAACATCAGCAGCAGATCAAATATATATTCTCTTCTTTTGTACCCTCACTTCTATGAATTAGGAGAATATTTGTGTTTCACAGGATAAATTATTTCATTTTTAAACTTGTGAGTTTCAAAATGAAGTTACAGAACATGCTGAGCCTGAGATGTGTCAATGAACCTCTTATGGAAGATCAAACATTTGAATAGGTCAGAAAATGAGCTGCTGTTCAACTTCAACCTGTAATGCCTTTGTCATGGTGGTTTTCAAATCTTGTCCCTCACTCAGTTTCATTTTTCTTATTGTTGCCCACCACTGAAGGCAAAAGGAATGAAATTTTTGTCCATGTCTGTGTGTGTTAATTTTTCTGCCTTCCAGCAAAACATCTTATGAACCACGGTACAAATTTTAATGAAACTCTTAGAACGCAATCATTGGATGTACATCTACAACTGATTAACTTTTGGAGTCAATCAAGGTGGCTGCCACAGCTAATCAACATCAGCAACACAAATACGCCTCTAACTCAGTCGATTTTACAGATATAACTTTTTTTGTGGTAATAGCTGAGAGTCATAAACAACATACTCTGAGTGTGACAGATTGTGACGAGATTGCAATTAATGTTATTTTCAAGTTTTTGCCACTACAGCTACAACATCATCATTTCTCAACATAAGATAATCTGATTCTAAAACTCTGACATGAAAGGTGGTGGGCAGTCAAAGGTCACTGTCAAAATCTTTAACACATTTCAAAGGTCTAGCATTCTCATTAATCTATTAAAATGTGTTGATAAGTTTTTTGACAGTGACCTGTGACCTTAGCACATCTTCTGCTCAGGAGCAGACCACATAAGTGACACTCAGAAACAGTAAACAGTAAACATTTTGGAATTTAAACATACTTTTTATTAGATTTAGCCTCAGTGGGAAAAAGCCATTAGTGGAAAATACACATAACTGTGTAAGTGGTGTGTTTATCTCGATAATAGACCTGATGATGTTAACATAAAACCCTAAACAGCTCAGTGTGTGCTCACCTTTGTACACTGTGTGCTAATGATTGGAGGAACGATGGATGACTGTGGTGGGGCAGCAACATTAGAAACACCACAGAAGGTAGTTCAGACACTGAGCTCTTTAGGGTCTGCCTGTGCTGTCTAATGAGAAATACTACCATCAGAACCAATCATGTGATACCTTGATCCTTTCCTCACAGAACATGTCTGACTATGAGGAGATGTTCTCTGGATTAAACAGAATCCCAGTGCCTTTCTTCATCACACCAGCCTCATGACACAGCAGGTGTGGCATCAGAAAGAAGCAGCTTTTTGTGTGAAATATCACAGTCTCTGAAACCCTGTTTGTCTCTAGTGTGAAAAAAGGCTGTAAATTGGATTTTTAATTCAAATATAAGAAACTCTGTTACTTTTTCCAAGAAAAGATGTTCAATAACAAGAAGTACCACAGGAAAAGAATAAAACCAGTTAAAGATAGAGATGGAATTTCTGACTCTTTGAAGGGATAAGGATCTTCCAGATCCATTCCTTTCAATGATCTGTTTAAAAGAGCCAATCTGTTGAGCAGTTAGTCACGTGGTACTACCAGCAACATAGTACAGCATACGTTGTTACGTATGGCCACTTTTCTCTCAAAAACGAGCACAGGCTGCATTCATGGTCTGTGCAGTCAGGACTGAGTCACAGCTGAGAGCAGTGTAGGATTTTTAACTGCTGCTTCCACTTGGCATGCGATAGTCAGAGTTGTCCAGCGTGAGGTCTTCCTCCAGCAGTAACTTATCCCTCATAGCACTCAGGCATTAGAAATGAGCTGATCCCTTATAAGTTCATTTTCCATCAGCCCAAAACAACATGGCGCCTCAACATCTTGGCTCCCGGTTTCATCGGCACATTACACAAGATGACCGAATGCATGTCTGCACGCCCACACATTATCTTTGGGCACAAAATGTTTTCCCAGAGCAGCCATGGATACGTCAGATGTTGTACTTTGATCTGGAAATGTTTAGAACAGATGCTGTCTATCTGGTCCTAAGCAGTGTAGCAAGCTTTGTTTTGAGCACCCTGTTTTTGAAAATCACAGTCTGTTTCTGTGTGCATAGCTTGCAAAATTGTATTCTTGGCTGTGCACATTATTTTGTTGCCCACATCAAATGTCTACGCTACTTTGTACACACCTTGACCCCCACATTTATGATTTAACCTACTGCAGTACACTTTAGAAATGAAGACAGGCAGATTTGGAACAATTTTACAGTAAATATTATTTATTATCGCATCATAATTTCTGTCATAATGAGAGCTCATGTGTGGGTGTCAAAATACAATTGTAGTGCTCTAAAATTATGAAAACTAAAATGGGAAGGGTAGAAGACAACAACTCTGACTATTTAGAGAGAAAATTTGTCACACCAATTTTTTGAACATGTGTGGAATTTACATGTTTTCCATGTGCACATGTGGGTTTACTCCACCAAAAACATGCATTAATTGGTAACTCTAAATTGTCCCTAGGTGTGAGTGAGAGTGTGAATGGTTGTCTTGTTTGTCCCTATGTGGCCCTGCAATGGAGTATTAAAGGTCTATTAAAATTATTGTTTAAACTGTTAAAATCTGATGAGAGTAAAGGGAAGCTAAGTAGTTAATTAAAAACAAATTTAAAAATAAGTACACCAATAATTCTGATTAATACCTGTCCCAGAATAATTATAAAATGATATTATTATGGACACAAACCAACACAGCATATAAAAGAACCAGTCTGATTGATTTGGAGAAGGTTTCTCATTGTTTAATGTCCTGAGTCCAGTTGGTAAGCGTTTCTGTAGGTTGAAAACTCTCTGGAATGGGTTACTCTACCAAAACACTTCAGCTTTAATCATTTATCTCACCCACTGTTATCAATGAAATTTCAAAACAAAACATCATTAACAGGTGGTGTGGTGACAATGATTGTCAGAGCACTTCTGAAAAGTAAAGAACCTTACTGTCAGAAAAAAAGTCCACATGAAAGCATGTAAACGCAAGGGAATTTAAACTTACACAATTATTTCTTAGTTAATCAATGATTTATAAGTCTTGTTAAATTTGAAGAGTATCAGTAAAGTTGAAAATGCAACTTTAGAGTGGCCTTTAAAGTTCCTTTTTTTTCTCCCTCCGTCTTTTCCTCTGCCTTGTGAGCGAGCAGCTGTGAGTGTGTTTTGTTCATTAAAACAAGCAGATAATGGCAGCTTCTTCAGCAATCTTCTGGGTCATCCTGACCACGAAGGTCCTAGTGTGTTTTTATGCAAAAGTTCCTTTTTTTCACTGAGAGACAAATGCTTTTCATGAAGTCAGATATGGTCTTACACAAACTATGGTCACACTGCAGGTCTTAATACTCAATTTTGATTTCACATTAAACTTTAAATGTGACCATCATCAGACTCTGGTGTCCATGGTCCTGAAGTGACCCGCATGTGCAGACATGATGTGTTTAAGGAAGTAAATACGGATACAACACATGTTAACATGTGTATGTGAAGTTGTTGTGCACTTGGAGCCGACAAAATTATTATCTGCCATGTTTGTTTTGTCCGGTGTTTACATTTGATCTTGCCACTTACTGCTTACTCTGACACAGAATTGCACTTCTAGAACGGGATTGTTGTACTGAAAGTAGAAACATACTCAAGTATTGATTCCATCATGCTAGTATCAATACAATCCGACACTAGCGTTAGTATCATATGTTGGTGTAGATTCTCAGTCATCCAGGACATGGCAAATCTAAAAAGTAAAATAAAGAAGAAAAACAACAAGACAAATCAACTGGACTTCTATTCTGTAGCTGCAGACATGGAGTTCTGAGCTTTAAACTGCATGATGTTGGCATTGATAATATCAGTATTTGCATCGATCCACATACCCCTACTTCAGTAACATAAAAGTCAGATGAAATGAGACATGACCGTTCAGACTGAAGTTGCTTTGTCAGGTGCGGTGGAGAGTGAGGCGAACCCAATGCACAGACTCATGGCGAGCTTCAGGAAATAACTAATTTATTAAAAACAAAACAAAACAAAAGGCTGACGTGGCAGCAAAACTAAACACAACAAAATCCAGGAAACACAGCAAACATGAGAGGCAAGACAAGAAGGGACCCAGACAGCACATGAAGCAACAACGGACCAGTGACAAGTGGAGAACATGACCAGGTTTTAAGAACAGGAGGTAGTTAGGGGAAGTGGGCACGGGTGAGATGATTACAAAAACTAGGAGCAGGTGTAGATGAGCATGGCAGGCAAACGAGAGATAGACTGAGGAAAAGTGAAGGACAGAGGCACAGGGACAAGACAAAACATGAAGACAACCAGACAACAAAACGCAAGAAACCAGAAACAAAAACACTAAATACAAAAAGAAACACAAAGCAAACCCAAATCCTGACATTTTTGGGCCAGTTTAGCTTGGAGTGTGAACCTAGTCTAATATTGATCCAGACATAGCCATTGCTATCTGCTACACTGTTTAACATGGTCAACATTCACTCATTCACTCCTTTACAGACCTACAAAGTCAATTGGTAATGCTTCAATGCTGATGATGAGAATTAGATGCTTCTGTTTGCTGGAAAAACCTAAACTCTTCTGTTTCAGGATTGTTTTCTTTGTTTTAAAAGCCAACAGTTGGCAGAATATGACACTCAGGTGGAATGATAACAGTTTGAGACGGGTACAAATGTCTGTCCTCTGTGTAGTGAATGTCACTTTATCCACCGTCAGCATGAATCCTCCTGAGACATCTGTGAGTTCCTGTTGCTTGGTGATGGTCTTCAACACTCTGATTAAAGTGAGCTTCAAAGCTACAGACACGCTCATTACTCTCTGCTGGCTGCATAATGAATCCCAGGAGGAAGATGATTAACAGCGCCATCCCTTCTAATCACTACTGCGCTGCAAATCAAACCCAGCTCGTTTCAGCGCAAACACTTTCTGTAGCTGACCCAGCTGCAACACCTTGCTCAGGTTATTGGAATCAGGTAAGAATAAAACCTGCTGAACATTTGCTCCTAGGATGCTACAAGCAGCCAGCATTTGTTTGGCTTTCATGTGTCATAGTTCCCTCAGATTAATTTCTCTTTCAGAGACATTAAAGCTTTAAAATGCTTTCTACTTTAAATGAAATACTGACTTATACAAATATTCACTACAAAAGCTGCATAACAAGAAAATGTTAGGGTTAGGGTCACCCAGGACGTGCCATATTAGACTATTTGTAATTTGTTTTCAGTGTTATATACTAGATGATTAGTTGTTACATTTGAAACCTGTTTGCTTCTATTACTGTGAAGGCAGGTGAGAACATTAGGGACTATCTATTTTATTTAAATTAATTATTTAATAAACATCAGAAATATTCAAAATAAATCACTCACATTGCAGCAACATGATGTGTAAACACTGCTGTATCTACAGTGATAAAAAATTATCTAGTGTTATTTGTTACACAAGCCAGTGGCATATTGACAGATGTGGCATTAGCTGTTTTATGCTAACAAGTGCTAACAACGCTAATGTATTTAAATGGAGTGCATATTACCAATTCAGTCAAGTCATGTTAACAGAACAGCCTAAAAGATTATCATAAAGTAAACTAATGTTTAACATTACTGTAGTCAGAGGAACATCGAGCTGCTTGGAGATGGTCTTAAAGTCTTTACCTTTAACATGCTGTCAATATGTTCTGTCTCAGCTCCTGAGACAACTCTGTCCTTTGCTTCCTGTGCTTCATGTTCAGTGTGGTACACACCATGATACCAAACAGACCTGTGACTACTTTTGACCCTTTAAAGCTTAAGTAGGTAACGTATGTATTTTTTACATATTTGTTAAAACTGTCACTATGTCCTGACAGTAGAATATGAGACAGATAATCTGTGAAAAAAATCAAGCTCCTCTGGCTCCTCCCAGTCGTCCTACTGCCATTTGCAGAAATACACATGAAATACATAGTCGCGCTTTGTAGTGTCATGCTGGACTTTGCGCACGTTGCGCAGACCTGAGTGAGTGGTGTAGGCATTTATACTTGACTCTGTGCAGTTTTCTCTGAAAAGACAGGGGGCAGTACACTACATAACCAGTGGAAATGTGGTAAAAAAGAGAGAGAAGACGGTTGTCACACACCAAATATGGCTGCACTTATTCAGGAGGAAGAGCTGTTGTGTTTATGATACAGAGAAAATGTTTAAACCTAAAGCTCCGCTAGAGCACCAAAATCGTCCATTCAAAATGGACGATTTCAAAACGGACAATTTTGGTACAGTGTGCGTTGAACACTGCGTGAAGGTGCGCACGCCAACAATGATGCAATCGCGCCGTCCCCGCCCCTATGCAGAGGCGCCGTGCGATGTCGCGGCGCATAGTTGTGCACCTCCCAATTTTTGTAACTTGGCGCGGGCCGCGCACTCTGTGCTCCATTCAAAATGGACAATTTTGGTGCTCTAGCGGAGCTGGTTCATCTGTATCTATCATCAAATGGCTCAAAACTCATTAAAAGGAGATTACTGTTGCAATCGATAAACAGGAGTGTTTATAGACCACAGAGGGAAGAAATATTGGTCCTATGATGGGCGAATCACATCATAATACAGTACAGCTAACTATCCTTATAATATCATTTATGTACTCAACATCTCATTTGAAGCAAAAAAAATCAATGAAAGTCAAACTGAATGCTTTAAGTTTAAACATTCTCTCCGTATCACGGCCATAAACACAACAGCTCTTCCCCCTGAATATGTGCAGCCATATTTGGTGTGTGACAACCGTCTTCTCTCTTTTTTTTTTCCACATTTCCACTGGTTATGTAGTGTACTGCCCCCTGTCCGAGTGAAATATAAATGCCTCAGGTCCACGCGCCATGCGCGGAGTCCTGCGCGACGCTACAAAGCGTGACTATAACTGAGCCTTTACTCCGCTGTAGTGCAGCAGAGAGCAAGGGGGAGGGGCTTGTAGGGTGGGCTTGTTCAAATTTTCAGGCTAAATCCACGGTTTTCTCAGAACTCCCTACTGCAGCTTTAAATAGACAGAATGACTGATTATAAGACTGAAGACAACTGTGATGCTGATTACTGGACACACCTTAGTTTAGCATATTTTTCTTTTTAATACTTTTGTCAGTTTCAAGTTATTTCAGTGACCTTTGTGGGGTTTTCTTTCTTTAATGAAAGGGTCCAAACAAATTTGTCCACATTTGTATCTTGTCACTCCTATATGCTGTCAATACACAATTGTATCTGATGACCTTTACTTTGTAAATAATTTTATTCAGGGCTTCACTGACATCAAAGACTGGCTGCCAAGGAACTGCTTAAAGCTAAATGGGGACAAAACAGAATTTTTTCTTGTCGAGCCTAAGTTTTATAAAAGACAAGACTATTCTTCGCTGACTCCTCTGCCTGTCACAAACCAGGTGCAGCAGTGGATTCAAATCTAAATTTTCAACAAACAAACAAAAAAAACATACAGTATGTAAAACATCAAAGACTGCATTCATCTTAGAAACATAACTAAAGTTAGATTTTTTTTAACACAAACTGACTTACAAAAATTGATTCATGCTTTCAGTTGGTGTGATGCACTTTTTACAGGAATAACTACAAAAACTTGTTGAGAACACTGCAGCCAGAACACTAACCACAACCAGCATCTGTTCTAAAATCTCTTCATTGGCTTTCAGTTAAACAGAATCAATTTTTTTTTTAAAGTCTTAAATTACCTGGCTAACTCCCCTGTTGTTTAGCTCATTGATTTACATTACTGGATTGGACATCACATGACCTGCATATACCACACAATCAACATTTTTATGCACTGTGCTGAACATGGCATAGTGTAAACATCTAATAAATTTACACAAGGCACTCAATCCTTAAATTGCAGAAATTCTGACAAGAAGTTTACAAGGGCAAAGGGGATTACGTTTCACAGGTAAATAATGCACATATTATTCCAAAATTAATAATCTGAAGTGTAAAACTGCATTGTGACCTTCAAAAAGCTTCAAAGTTCATGTTTAGAACCCCCTGGGCACCAAAGTTGCAGAGTTGCGACAACTTTACATCATCAGAGTAATGATGTCTTTAACTTCTAAAATACCAGTTATTTTTGTTTCAAACAATGTCCCCCAGATGTCAGACATAACTAAACTAACATTTATGTATGTTTACATATAAAATATTGGAGTAATAATGTCAGAACGTCAGTGTTTAGGTGCACGGACATGTTCGCATGTGTTTCAGATCAACTAAAAGTAAGTTTAGAGAAATTTCCCAAGGGATGAAGTCTTATATTACATCTTTGCTGATAAAGATTTAAAGGGAGAATATATTTACCTGACTGCATTGATAATTCACTGTCCAAGACAACAAAGTGACGGATCCTGGCGAGTGGAGGGAGTGATTTTATCTGCCACCAGGCAGCTGAACTTCGGTGGTGGAGGAAGTCCACACAGAACAGAAGACAGTAGAAGAGGTGATGGAGAAAGTGGGGATTATTTTGTCAAGCTACCAGCAATCTATGAAGTGGGAGAAAGGGAGCAGAAGTTCATGAAGCAGCCATGAGACAAAGTGGGAAGAGCACCACTTTCATTCCTCCACCTGCAAAGCGCTAAGGGGAAAAGAGGAGGGGACAATCCGGGAGCCACAAACTGGACAAAGCATAAGGTATGGGAGATTACATCACGACACAAGGCAAACACAAAGTCAGAGATGGTAAAAAGAAGGTGAGGAAGTGCCTAAGGAAGGACCCAGAATGATGGAGAAAGCAGAGGGAGAGATTTCATACTGCAAAGATTTTGGTTTTATTTGTGTATAATCATAAAATACATGAAAAAAAATCATATAACATGAATATTTTGTTAACAGTTGTGTACATAAATTTAGAAGAGGATTACAACAAAAAACAAACAAAACAAATGAGAAGCAGAAAATTAATATGCTTCTCGTTAGTAGTTTAAATTTGTTTTTTATTCTCAATTTCTGCAAACCAGAACATTTACAGTTTCCTCGGCTTTATATTGAACCATAGTTTATGAAAATCGAGCTAGAAATAGCAACTTTATGAGTTTTTCTACAGGACGAAGCCACAAAAGACACTGACATGTATTGTTTTTGTTAAAGCTACCAATGCATAATAACGGCACCTGTGTCCACACATCGTTTTATATATAGCAACCAATTGACAAAGTCCAATTAAGTAACGTAAATCAATGGCTGACTGAACTGTAGATAGACCCTTAAGGTCACTGAATAAAAGTCTACCAAGAGTAAATATAAAACCTGCTCATGGTGTATTCAGTCATAATGGTCCAGCTCTCTGGAACTCTGCCACAAGACCTCAGGATCATCACAATAATGTCTTGTTTCAAAAGCTCAATATTTCTGTTTTCTTTTGTTTTGTTTTGTTTTTTTAACACAGATTATGATTGCTTTATAAAAAAGTGCTATACAAAAAAATTTGACTTGACTTTAATTATCCCTTAAACCACCCATTTTTTCCATATTTAGTCATCCAACCTTCCCTCCCTTTTGGGGTCCTGAGTTACCAGGTTCTGAGCTTCTCTACTCTAAACCACCAAACCCATTTATATCTAATTAATCTAATACACAGACTCTTCATTAAAACTTGTACTGCCTCTACATTTCAATTTCTTACGCACTGAGGACACTGTGAAAGCTTAAAGACATTCAGTTATAATAAATACATTATGCTGGGATTTTTGCCAACAGCATTTTGTAACAAATGTTATTAAAGTTCTCAGTTGTTGTTCAAGGTTATCAAAGCTGATTTCATTAAATCAAGTTCAATCTGCTGAACAGAACAGAAACAATGATTGTAGCACTTGAGTTTGTTAAATTTGCACATTGTGGAACAAGAAGGGTGTTTCTGGAGGAATGTGTTGGTGTTACTGAATTTCGCAGATTTTGTACATAATGCCTTTAAACACCTAATAAAGTTGAGTAATTAAGATTAAGTCTCAGTTAGAGCTCTATTGACAAGAATAAATAGCAAAAAACAATGCAGCTACTGCCCAAAATTCCAACATCCATCAACTTTTTTCCTTAAAATTTAACAAGAAATTGGGCCTTGTACTTTTGTAATGATCTAAACTATGAGTGATTCTTATTTTTAAAAATCTCAAATATCTTTAATTTAAAGCACCATGTTCAAACTTCTGTTTTTTTTTACTTTAAATATTAAATTTTGCAGAAGCTAAAACTTGCAGAAGGATATTCAAAACATTTGACCCAAGTCATACAGTTTTAGGGGCAATGGTACCAAATACTAATGAAGTGTATTTAAACTTTTGACTTTGAAGAAAGTAATAAAAATGACCTTAAAAACATTCTCTGTCTCATTATTCTGGCATTTAGCAAATAGAATTAATTTTGAAAATCCTAATTGACCTAAAACGGGAAAAGTTTATCCCGATTTCACGTCAGACAGTGAAAAAAATGCATTTGTGTCTTTTTATATAGTGTATGTAAACTTTTGGTTTCAACTGTATCTTTCTTTCCAACAAGCAGTGGGTGCTATTATTGACAGGTGGCTCAGTCCTCCTGCAGTATGCCTCCAGCTGCAGTCAGAGCAGGAGTGATTCACCGTACCGCAGCCAGAGTCCTCTCGTTAGTTCTCTCTGGCCAAATATGCAAATTACGTGACTATTTAGTGACTTTTAGGACAGCTAATAGCTACTTTCCTTACTGAGGAGTTGGCAACATGGCAGAGAGGCAGGCAGAAACACAAACTAGAAATTGAGTTTTAAACACAGATGTTGATGTGTGAAAACTAAGGCACACTTAAAAAAATTCAAGTATGAGTGTTAGAAATTTTTGGTGATCACGCATGTGATTTTTTATTTCTCTAAAGTGTTTTATGGTAGATATGATAGGTTAAAGCAGTGGTTCTCAAACATTTCGTGTTGCAATTCCCTTGGGAGGAAGAAAATTTTTCAGGTTCCCCCTTGGCTCAACAAGACTAAAATAAAGAAAATCAAACTAACTCTAACTGGGGTAAAAAAAAAAAGTATAACAT